>JASDQU011026056.1:34990-54038 GCA_032191745.1 Picea mariana
CTTGTGGAACCATCTGCCAAGTATGATTCTTTAGGAGTGAGTCATACTCCTTCTGCATGGCTACTTTCCATAATGGAATTTCCCATAGCCTCATTGTAAAGTTGTGGATCATAAGATTGAACCATATAGCAATGCATGGGCATCAAAGCTTCTGAAGATGAAAGTACATGAGAAGGCTCCTCATGTTGAGATTGAGTCCTACTTGAATCCAATGGATTCCCTGCAAGGATACCTGCCACTTGAAGTGTGAGTTGTGCTTTCTTGGGCATCCCATGAAGCTTCAGCCCTAGATTCTTATCTTGATGTACTACCTTCTTATTTCCATGTACAAAATCTAAGTGTATGGAATCATCTCTCATGTTTGAAACTAATGGAGTCACAAGAGTATATGCATGTTGCACTAGAGGTGCATGCAAAGTACTCTCCTTATGTGTAAATAGAAAAGATGAGTCATCATAAAAAAACTTAGTGATTTTATACAACCTTGACTTGTGATCCACCTCACCAATTGCAATGATGGAATTCTCATGCATGTTAATTAAAGAAATTGAATCTGATGTAAATTTAACCTTTTTACCCTTTTGGGTGATCTGATCAATTGAGAGAAGATTCATAAAAAGTTTTAGAAGAAGTAAAACATTCTCAAAACTGTCATTATGAAGTTCCACTCACCCCTCTCCTACTACTTCTACTGGAGTATCATCCCCCATGAGAATATGGGGTCTTGAGCATGGACTCAAAGAAGAGAAAACTTCCCCTTTCGCTTCCATATGATGGGATGCACCGGAATCTATAATCCATGAATCATATGAGGAATTAATTTCAAAAATAGCATGGAGATTACCTTTCTTAGGATCAGGATCTTCTTCCTTCTGCTTCTTGACTCCCTTTGGAACGAATTTTCCAAGGTTGTTTTGTTGAAGTTCATGTGCCACAAGATCGATCTATTTCTTCATGCATGTGGATTCTTCATGATTCAGTTTATTGCAGTAAGTGTAATGTTTTCCCTTCTTCTTCTTCTTGGACTCTGAAGAGTCTTTTGAACCTAAAGAATCGTTAAAGGGTTTGGAATATGTCTCCTTCTCATTTTGTTTCTCTTTCCTGTTCTGTTTGGATGATCCTTTTCCATCATGCATGGTGAGTGCATGTGCTTTGGGAACCTTTATTAGGCCCATTTGAATGATTTTTTGTCATCTCATGTGTGAGAGAATCAATGAATTGATCCATGGTAGGCATATTCCAATTTGTTCCCACGTGATACCTTCCTCAATGGAAAGTGGAAACATAGACAAGATATTGTGGTCCTAGCTTGGCCAAGATTGTTAGAATAAGTTGGTCCACTTGTTTAAACTTAGTAAATAAATCATATATATTATCAAAACTTTTAGGATCCAAAGTATTCAACTCTACCTCAAGCCTATGACCTCTCATCTCATCCTTCTTTCCAAACAAACTTTCCAAGGTGGTCCAGATCTCGATTGGAGTCTTGCATGCGGAAAAATGAAACCATAGATCAGTTGAAATCAATTCAAGAAGAATTCAGGTGGCTTCATCATTTCAGTTCACCCATCTCATCTTCTCAATTGTTGATGTAGGTTATGTTTATGTCCCCATCGTCAAGTTGTACAGTCCTTTCCTTCTGAGTTGGAATTCTTCCTTCGGATTCCAATCAAAATAATTGCATCGCATGAGGATTAACACCAAGTTTGACTGTATAATTGGTGTCCTATCCATATTTGCCACTATTTCTAAGAACCCCTAAAAATTTACTCTCAATATGCAAGTGAAAAAATAAGAAATCATTGCAGAAAGGGAACTTTAAGTGAAAATTCGTATCAATTTCAAGAGACGATCTTTCAACTTACTTTCTGAGAAAACAGTGAGTAATATCGCCAAACGGTTGAAAACCCACTTGCAGAATGGGTTGTGTTTACTTCAATTGTGAGTCACTTCCTCAAAAAGTTAATATTTTGGGAGAAATCATTGTATAAAGGTACGACCATGAATTCGTATCAATTTCAGGAGATGATCTTTTGGCTTCATTTCTAAGAAAATGGTGAAGCATTTCGCCAAAACAGTTGAAAACCCATTCGTAGAATGGGTCAATTTACTTCTCTCATGGGTCGTTTCCTCAGAAAGTTAACATTTTTTGAAAAATCACTACCGAAAGGTATGAACCCTGATTTTTCTCACCAAAACTCAATTTTTCCTTATTCTTTGGCTTGTCTAGCTTGCTCCAAGAAGCATATCTCTGATACCATGTCAATGTTTCATCGAAACCTACACAGGAGATCTAGCTAAAGAAACTACAAACAAATATTATCATGAAAGGAAGAGAGATTCAATATGGAAGAATGAGAAATTATATTCACACTACTCCAATGAGCTGATGATTGATACATAGATGATGATAAATATGATCAATCTGATAAAATGAATGAGTGGAATACACTCATATATAGGACATAACATTTCATAATAGAAAATTCATGCATGCATAATAGCATAATAGTGATGATCTAAAATAGAAAGTCTAAAATATAACTAGTCTGTTAACTCCCACTGAACTAGTGTGTCGAAAATAGAAATTTCTCCAACAGAGTATAAACTATAAGCCTCTGCAACAAACCAGTGCATATCAACACTTATTTAATAAATACCAAAGGCATAGTAATCTAAGTAAAAAAATTTAAATCACAGAGACGCGTTACCTATGGATTGACATCTTCTCTCAAATTATTGATATTGACCTACGTACAAATCCTAGCAGACCGTTTGGGTTACTAAAAATGTGTAAAAGGAGTTGTGAAATTAATGAGAAGGAAGGTAAGTTTAGTAAAGAGTTTAATAAATTACCTTGCGACGACTTTGTAGTGTGAAACCCTCGGAGGTGACCTATATGTGTTGCATCTCTTGCTAGAGGGTTATTCTTAAGGCGTGATAAAATCACCCTTTGTGTCATCAATATCTAAGCAAAGGGTTAGCAAAAAAATGAAATCAAAACATGAGTAACATAAAAAAGAATGTGAGTGTAAACCCTACTATTTTGGTAGGTAAGCTTACATTGGTGCTCTTAGCCCGAATGCTATGTAAAATACATCATTGTAAACATAGATACAAGTTTTTAGAAGGAGAGAAGTGGAGCTATGCTCTATGCTCTACCTTCAAAATGAGATCGTGAGGAAAAGGAAAGAATAAACATAGAAACCAAGACAAGGTTATTAAAACATACAGTCTTAATGAAGAGGTAGGTGATAATAATGACACCAATCCCAATGAATATAAGAATTGGAGATAGAATTTATTTATTTCCAAGTGGTTTTCACTCTCATACCATATAGGAGTGACTATCTCTTACATGGCCACGTCTCAGGGATAGGTAAGGCCAATTCGTGTGCCATTAACCTTCCACATGAACGTTGGAATGAATACGTGTGAGTTCGACCCACCTTATTCTAGACTCTTCAATAAAAGTGGTTGTATTCATTACTATATGTAATGGGTTTTGATTATGTGAATAAAGTTGTGAACAATGAGAATTTTGGATTGAAGTGGCGCCCAAATATATTTTATATTATATAAATATTACAAGCATTGCATGTGAATGGAAATATAGGGTAGGCAATTATATGTTAGCATAATTTAGGAATCTATATAATATATGGATGGATCATATAATGAATAAGAAGACTATGAATTTAATTTATAGATCAAGACATGGATTTTAAGGTTGGTCCCTAGTGTGTAGGTCGGTGCCTACATATGATTGGTGTCCTATTTTATTTGTAGGTTTGTGCCTATCACCAGGTTGGTTCTTCGTGTGTAGGTTGGTGCCTATAGAGGATTGGTGTCCTCACATAAAATTATTTTTCCACAAATTGACATTTATCTATAAAATAATTTCAATGTTTTCACTTTTATATATGTAATGTGTTGGTTATGATGGATGTTTCTTTGATATGAATTATTGCAACAATAAATGCTAATATGTTTTAAATCAATGTAAATTGAAAAGAGTCAAAAGTGCACAGTACTGATTCACCCCCCTCTGAATACTATTAACATTCCAACAGAAACTATGCAATTGAGGATGTATTGGTAAATGGTGCAAATGGTATATATAAACACTACATAGAGGGAAAAGTGGATATTTTTTGGGTTTAATTCAAAGATATTGAAATCATTGTAATTCAACGGGATAAAATGTGCATTGTATTCATGGATAACATTCCCCATAATTGGATCCCTATCACAAGAGTCTTTATACAAATGACTTCTAGCAATAAAATTAAATTTGTCAGACAACAATTCCCTTTCCAATTAGTGTGTGCACAGATGATACACAGGTTGCAAGGCCTAACCATGGATGGTGTTGCATTTTCCCCTTTTAGAATTAAACAACATGTACTTGTGTACACACCACTTTCACATGTTATAAACATTGAATCACTATGTGTTCTAATCAAATTGCAACAAACAAATTTCTATTTCTCCTACAAAGTTGCCACTAAAATAAAAAAGACTCCAAATAGATGCTTCTTGGCACTTTGATTATCGCTTGCATTTTGGAACTTTGAATATGGCTTGCATTCAATACATAAATAAAAATATTCACTTGTTTTCTCATTGAACATATTAAGCTTACAATCATACACTAAAAATATTATTGTTGACTACAAGCTAATGGAGGCTAACATATTATGTTTGTAAGAAATGCATATAAACTTTGTTGTAGAAAATAGTTTCCTTGGAAACAAGTACCATTGTATATCAAAGCATTGCCTCCATGGAAGTTTGAAATTCTTTCAAAAAAACATAGTAAATGAAAAATCTATCAATTATGCCACAAATCATATTGAATCAATCATAACTACAATTCATATTGCCAAAAATCTTATCAAGTTGGAAAATGTTTATGTTGTGCCACATGCACCACATGAAGCACTATTTTTCTTTATGAACATTATAAAAACAAATACACAACCAACTTATCACATCATAGTTACTGGTGATTTCAACTTAGACATATTGCAGAATAATATTGCATAGAAAAAACTTGTTCCATTTATGCAAAGCCATAACCTAGTACTCCATTCAATCAAAGGAAAAAGTAGATCATTGGTTCACTAATAGGCCATTTTTGGACAACATTTCTAAAATATCACTGCATTTTTAGAATGTGTGATGCTTATTGGACTAACCATGATGTTATTTT
Source organism: Picea mariana (assembly GCA_032191745.1). Classification (NCBI taxonomy): domain Eukaryota; kingdom Viridiplantae; phylum Streptophyta; class Pinopsida; order Pinales; family Pinaceae; genus Picea; species Picea mariana. The sequence continues at coordinate 40,206 of JASDQU011026056.1, forward strand.
CCTTTTAATTCCTTTAAAACCTTCTTTGACATTTTCCCATCCTAGCATCTTGAAACCTTTGTTCCCTTACATGGCTATACAAAAATCACATGCATTTGTTCTATAGTGCCACTAATGGATTTTATTAATAGTTGCAAAAGTTCTCCCAATGACAATATTAAAAAATAGAAACAAAAAATGTTGATATTTCCATGTATATATTGCAAAATCATGCACCCCTACTAGTGCAATAAATACTAGTTACATGGATACATTGTTCCCTCTGGTTTCTACTACTCCTCACTTTCCAAATACTCTATACAACTATTTACTCCCGTAATTCCATTTATGCAACATTTAACATGAATTTTTTTTCTTGAATTTTTTTCACTCATGAGTATTTTCTTCATTTCTAGAATCAATTACCTAATAAATATGTGGGTTTTAGATTTGATACTTTTGTGTGAATTTTTTATGTATAGAGAGACTTGTGTAAATGATGTATCCATTTTAGATTTTTGGATGTTTCAGACCAAACTACGATGATCCATCATCAGGAATGAATTAGTGAAGCGAAAACTTGAATCTGTTCAGCCAAAATTTTGTAACATAATCAATAACTACTACATTTAAACAAAAACAAGTGTTAATAAAATGTTGAAGTTATTAATAAATTTAGAAAATTAATTAATATATATTGTTGTAGAGAAGCCCTAAATGTTTTATGGACAAAGGAGAAGTATGCAATTGAGCTCCCTCTAGATCTAGAAACAAATATCAAGCCACAAAAATCATCTGCAACACTCATGAGCCCAATTGAGGTCCAATATTTCCAATAGGAGATCAATGATATTTTACAAAAGGGACTCATTGATCCCTCTAAAATTCCATGGGATTATAGATGGATCAACAAGCCCTTTTTGTGAGAGATCTCATATTGGCAATATGGAGGATAGGAAATCATCGAAGTCGTTTAAAGAAAGGAGGAATAAAGGAAACAAAAAAATATCAGTTGATCTTTGTAGAGACAATGATGGGATGGTATAAGTTGATCAAATTAACCTCAAAGGAAGCTAAAGAGAAATATATGTCTGTTATTTTGATCCAGGAAATTAAAAGTTCCCCACTTAAAATCCATATATTAGAAAAATGGGAACGAACAACATTTTTTGGTCCCACCTGAGCTTAAGAGAAATTGTCGAGATGGAAATATGGTGCATGGATTGATTTTGATGAAAATAATTTATGTTATTGTGACATAGGATCAGGAACATTAACATGGGATAGTTACTCTCTCATTCTCCAACTTGTAAAACAAAAAGGAGAAATAGTAATATGAGAATATCTTGTAAACTTAACAAGGCAACCATGGATAGGGTGGGTAGATATTTTTATGGAGAAGTTCTGTCGGCATAAATATTGGGAGAAAAGTCCAATTTCTTATTGCAACTACAGGAAGACATGATGGTTGTTGCTAAGTTCTCATTGGGGTTTAAATTTAAAATTAAGTCCATTGGGATATGTTGACCACCTATTCAACTAGGGGGTTAACTCCATGTACCATGAAGATATGCATCAACAGATGCAAACAATTCAAAGACTTTTTGGTTCTATAGGGCATTTTTTGGCTCCAACACATAGTTTTGTAAGAGGTATTTTCGCACCCTTGCGTGGGTTAATATTGTAATAGGTATTCATGGATAATATTTAGGTTAGTTTCCTTAGGATTTCTTCATTATGATAGTTCCTTTCACTAAGTGTTTTTTATCCTCAGGAGGTTAATTTGGCCTAACTAGCCTTATTAATTTCCCTTGAGTTTTTCACTCCCACTAGCAATAAATCCTCCAAAGTGGTGAAAGGAATTCTAATGAAGTCATTATTGTGTAGCTAGTATTTAGGAACGATGTAAATGACCATGTAAGACAACACAAAAAGTTTTGTGATTTTTAGTCGAGTCTAGATAGGTTTTCTTTTAATTAATTAATTTTTCCTATGGTTGGGAATTAAATTAATTAATTAAATAAATAATTCTAATGAAATAATGTAAAATCTAGGTCCTTGGGCTTTTGGTAGGGGAATTTGTACTCAAAATAAATGGAATGAGACCCCCTACACCCTTGGACCAAGTTTCAACTCAGTCGGACAAGTTTTTTTAGGGTTTTGTCCACATAGGAATCTTAGTGAGATAAAAGCAATTTTAATTGCTAAACCCAAGACATGGGAAAATGTCAATTTTGTAATAAACGATCAAATAAGGTAAATTAAAGGTGACAATTTATGAGAGAGACCCCACCTAAACTTTCCCTACCCTTTCCTAACCTTTATCCACTTTATAACTCAATCTTTAATTTTTCCTACCTTGGGATTTGTGCACCCATTGGGAAATGCGTCCCCACTCCTTGGGAAAGTTAATAAATTTTCCTAAAAAGAGTCATGGGCCTCTCCTTGATGAGGTGTTCCATTCCCATGCTTCCACATCACCATAAGAGTGTGTATAACACACTCCCTCAAAGCATGCACTTTCCTTCCACAACCTCATGCCCTCATCTTGGAAACTCGCACCCTCACCTTTGGAGAAAGATGGAAACATCTTCTTTAAAGTGGAAGTTTTGTTTTAGGGAAATGTGTGGGCCTCTAACTCAACCAATGCACATTTATTAATGTTCCATATCACCCATCCACTCATCATACCTTCTATTCTCCACTTAACCTAAAAGCTACATGCCTTCTTTAGCTTGAGTTCTCTTCCCTTGGATGTTTGACACTTGTAAAAGATTCAAGAGAGGTATATTGGTCCCTCAAGGCTATTTAAGAGATCTCTCACTCCCTCATTCCTTACCATTATTCACATTATTTTTATGTTACTATTTTCATACCATCCCACCCTCTCTCTCTCTCTCATTATTGTTCACATTGCTTCACTGGTTTTGTTCCTGAAGAGCTTGGAGCAACTTTGTTGCTACAACCTCTTCCCTTTGGAAATAAAAAGTTCTTTGGAGGAATCGTGGAATGTGGGACTTGTTCTTGGTGTTCTTATCTATTTTTATATGATATCATTCTTTGAATCTTTTATGAATTAATCAATAGTTGCTTAAGTAAATTAGTTTACTAGGCTAGGTGAGACAATAGTGTAGTTGCCCATCTATATTTTTTGTATATGCTAATAATATAAACCGTGTTGTATTATTTGTGCATCCAAGATATTATATGTTGTTTTATCTCACATTTTGTTTAAGGTTTGCAGGTTGCCTCAAGAGCATTTTGGGATAGATTCAAGGAGGAATCTTCCCTCACTATTCATAAAAACTTCAGAAGATTTCTCTCTTTCCAGCTCATTTTCTATCATCTATTCATTTCATATTTTAGTGGCTAACTTTATTACATAGGTCAATAATCAATATAATTTTCTGGTTTTAATTGTCGGTAATTTCTGTTGAAAGACATGAATTTTCTTAACTTTGTTTGAGTGTGTTGCAACACAAATCAACAAGAAATAACTTGCTAATTTTTGCAGATTCTCGCCAAGTCAAGGGTGCATGCTGCCCAATTTCAAGAAAAACACACCTCAACTATCTCCTTTCAAAAGTGGTAACTCTAAAATATTCTTTTCTTCCTTCTAAATCACTGTAAGCAAGACCATAGGAGTGTACCCAAGTGGCTTGCATTTCTTTCTTTTTAGTTTTTGCTTTTGAAGTTCTAGATTAGTTTCCTTTCCGTCTTTACTTCGTAGTTAGATAGTTAGTTGTGATATCTACATGCATGATTAAACTTAAAATTATCTAGAGTATATCACACACATCTAATTTCTAGATTAAATCTCGTGGAGGCTTAGATTTAATATTCATTTTTCAGTTGCATGCAAGTTCTAGTTTATTTATTTTTTATCTTACACATGTGCATGCAAATTTAGGTTTCTTAAAGTTCTAAAAGTAATCGTAATTTACATTCCAAAATTCATTTATTTGGTTTCACATGCAATAATCTCATTTAAGAATTCGACTTGCAATCTTGTCATATAAAGGCTTCAACCTTCACAATATTCAAGTTTTCAATTTTGGCATTCTTGAGCAAGCTACAAGAACTCAAACACACTGCAATACTTAGCTCATAGGTTTAATAATCAATTTATTAGATTTAATAGGACAACATTACCAACCATATTCGCCATTTAAAACAGGGTCAAAGGAAGACAATGAAAGGTGCTAGGCCGGGGACAGTCTTGCGGCACGTGATGTCCTTTCCGGGAGTATTTTGATCTTAAGGTTGACTTGTGAAGCTAGGGTGGGCCTCGTTGCCTAACTTCTTGAGCATCCAGCAGTCACTTGGTAATTGGGGGAGGAAATTTTTGGGTTGACACTGAGATAGGATTAAAATAAATCTCACTTAATCACTTAACTTAATCCTTGGTCTACAACATTGGAAATTTACATCATTTCACACTTGAAATCATACGGATCTCATATTTATATTCACATGCAAGTCTCTTATGTGTTGTAGAATAATTATCTAAGTGGTTATATCTATTATCTAGAATACTTTATATTTTCAATCATTTCATCTATCTTGTGTTCCTGTATCTATGGTGTGATCCTTCAAGAAGTGTGCATCCATCTGGAGGCACTCTCTTGACTGGGTCTTGAGTGATTTGTGTACTTATGCCATTGATAAGCAGTCCAATAGAGAAAGATCTATTGTGAGCATGCTTGGCTTGATGTTTTGATGTGTGTATCATCTTGAGTATCTTCTTTTCCTGCACATTTCAAGTAATTTGTTAGTATAGTGTATATCTTGTATTCATTGTATCTAGCTTAGTCTAAATCTATATATCTTAGACATTGTTTATGTATATATTGTATCTAGTCTAGTTTATCTTTGTATATCTCACATATTCTTTTGTATCTAGTTTTATCCATCTTTTTGTAACATTTGTAAATTGGTAATTCTTTTGTAATGAATCCTCCTTTAACTTAGTTGACCCCTTGCCAAATCTTAGGCACTAGTCGTAGTTGGCCTAGGAAAAGGTCTTGACTGTCATACTTAATTGTTGCATCCTACATTTGTTGGTTAACATCATAGGCTAGATCCCCCCCGACCTGTTAACTAATTAAAACCAACTCCTACAACATTAAACTCTAAATCAAATCTAGTAACTAGGGTCTACCCCCCTTGGCTTCCCTAGAAGTTAGCCTAGACGAAAGTTGTTCAAGTCAAAGTGACAGTGTGGAATTTGAACCTAGTCATTGTGTCTCCAAGGACACACTAAGTGAGAAGGACTTAGCTCATGTCTACAAGTATGTATAAGGATGGCAACATCTTTGGCGTCGTTGTCGGGGATAAGTCATTTATCCTTGGTCAAAACGACTTAACTTATTCTTTTTTAAACTAAACAATAAAAAACTTTAGTCCCTAAAATTCTTTGAACTTGCATTGGTTGATTTTGTGTGAATCTTTTCCAAGTGGTGACTCCATTGAAAAAATCTATCAGGTATATTACTAGGAGCATTGCACAAGGCTTGACTTACTCTTTTCCCAAACCTGAAAATGTTTATAGGAGGAGGTTACATCGCCTTGTTCCTAGGAGGATACTTGAAAGTCTTGGAGAAGAAGCACTCACTGATATCCAATTCTTGTTCCAAACCAATAATCAACCAACTTTTAATAATCCCACTAATACTCCTAATTCAACCATGAGTTTGTTTTTTAGGCCTTTGAATTTTGCAGCAATCCAAGGTGCCCCACACCAAGTCCCTGAGAAAGCCATAGATAAGCTACATACTTTTTAGGGAAATAATGAAATCAGTGCAAAGTCTCACATCTTGAACTTTTAGATGTGTGTGGAAAGGTATTGTAGAGGTTAGAGTGAAGAATATGTAAAGATGACCCTATTTGTGTATTCACTAGAAGGTGATGTTGTTGAGTGGTTTACTGATTTTGATCTAGCTAAGTTTAGCACCCTTGATTCAATATTGGATGAATTTAGGAAGAGATGGGGTGATTATAAGGAAGATAGGTTTCAGTTAGCTTCCCTCACTTCCAGCCACAAGAAAGAGAATGAAATTGTGGAAGAGTTCAACACTAATTTTAACAGTTTAGTGAAGAGTCTGCATAATGATATTAAACCCTTAGATGTTGTAGTCTTGATATATTATATGGAGGATTTTGAGGGTGAAATGAGGTATGCCTTATGGGATAAGGATCCTCAGAATTTAAAAGCAGCACAAGCCACAACAATAAAAATTGATAAGAACATGCAGGATGCTAGGAAGTCTAACATTCATGGTTTTACAAGAGGTTCTTATTCTTCAAAAGTTAATGATGAAAAGAAGAAGAAGTTTGAGGGTCAAAAGTCATCTAATGATGGAATTAAGGAGTTGACCCAACTTATTAAACAGATGGAAATAAACCATGCCAGACATATCAATTCTTTGCAGAATAGATTGATCATTATGGAGAGGTCACAGAATAATAGACAACATCATAGGTCAAATGATAAATGGCCTAAGAGACCTCCCCAAAATGAGCAAACTCCACCTAACCCTTTTGAATCCACCAACTTGGTAGATCATCGCTCAATACCTTATTGTAGGCCTTGTGGTGAGTTTCATGAGGAAACAACTTGTCCAGTTTTCCTTGAGGGTTGTTATGATAATGATTATGGAAGTCAAGGAAATGAACAAGTTAACATGTGTGGTAGAAAGTACAATTGTGGCATGTATGATTGGATGGAGTTTGTTGAATATGGAAATAGTTCAAACCTTATTAATAATGTTGTTGACAAAGAAACAGAGACATTTGGGCCTAAGCCCACACACCAACAAGTAGAAGAAATGGCTAAGTATTGGGGCATCACATACCAAAGAAATGGAAATAAATATAAAGCACAAGCTAGTGTTCCCAAGATATCCCATTTTCATCCTAATTCAAATATGCATGTTGACTCAATTTTAAATATTTACTTAGGTGGTTGGTTGAGTAACGCTAAAATGTTATTCCCAGTGTCAAAACTTATGAAGATCCTCTGTAGAGTTTTTTTTATAGGCAACCAGCAGTAGCCTACCAGGATGCACCGGTTATTGTAAAAAGATGGGATAGGGGGAATGAGAATAATTTACCTTTCTACCTTTCTTTACTTGTGAATGACAAAGTATTACACAATTGCATGCTATATTTAGGGGAAAGTTCTAATGTTATGACTAAGAAGGTGATGGAAAAATTAAATCTTATAATATCTAGACCATATCATAACATTTGTGCCATGGATAGTAAAATGATTGAAGTGCATGGATTGATTAAGGGTTTGCAAGTACACTTAGAAGTATTTCTGGATATCATGTTTGAAATGGACATAGTGGTGATTGATGTTCTAGAGGCTTGGGGAATGTTATTGAATAGAAAGGTAGTTGTAGATTTGGGTGGTAACTTACAAATGGATTTATCTTATGCTACCATCCCTACTCCAGATGGGAACACTTTCAAGTTGACTAGGGAAGTTTTTAGAAGATATCATATGGAAGACCCAAGAAACCCCAAAAATGAGTTAAAGTAGAATGAGGAGAGTCTTGGAAATTATGCCATCTTGTCTAACTCTATTGTGCCCTTAGAAGAAAAAGTTAAAGAGGATATAGTTGATGAAGTATGATACATGAATTTTGATGGTGCCTTTTCTAGGGAAAGAAAGGGTGCTGGAATTGTTCTTCAAGCCCCAAGTGGTGATATGTTTAAGTTTGCTTATAGATTGGAGTTTGATGCAACCAATAATGTGGATGAGTATGAGGCCTTGATACTTGGTTTAGAAATTTGCAAGGATATGGATGTGAAGTGTTTAAACATCAAGGGGGACTCAGACTTGGTCATACAACAATTAAAGAATAAATTTACTTGCAAGTCTGAGAGATTGAAAAGGTATAGGAATGCGATTTGGGACTCCATTGGTGATCTAGATGCTTTAAACCTTATTGTTATTCCTAGAGAACAAAATTCCAAGGTTGATGAACTTGTAGTAGCTTCTTCCACACTTCAACTTTCAGATAATTTGATTGATGAGAATATATCAGTGGAAGTGATTTTTAGACCCTCGGTTCCTGATAACATGAATCATTAGAAAGTTTTTGATGATGACAAATAGGTTATTAAGTTCTTGACTCATATGCATGAGTTCTCTGACTATGGAATTAGTGTAAGAAAAGAGGGTTGTAATTATACTGGAGATGATCATAAGTTGAAGCAAGTTCTTAGGTGGGTTGTGGCCCAAGAGAAAATCTTTGATAGACAAGATGGTCACAACCAAAAAGAAGAGTCAAAAGAAAAATTTTGCGATCACTTAGAATTCAACAATGGAAGTGAGCAAGAGCCTAGGATGATAAAGGTAGGAAAAACTACCCCTGTAGAGGAAATGAAAGAAATTGTTAAATTATTAAAAGAATATAGGTATGTTTTGGCCTTCAGTTATGATGAGCTCAAGGTCTATAGAGAGGATGTAATTCAACATGTGATTCCCTTAAAGGAAGAAACTAATCCCTTTACAAATAAGTTGAGGAAAATGAACCCCAATTTAGCTCCTTTGGTCCAACATGAGTTACAGAAAATGATAGAGGTAGGCATCATAGCCCAGACTAGAAATTATTCATGGTGCTTGAATCTGGTTGTTTCTAGGAAGAAGAATGGAAAGATTAGGCTGTGTGTTGACTTCAGGAATTTGAGCATTGCCTTCACAAAAGACCACTACCCCCTTCCCAAGATGGAAACTTTACTTCAAAGAGTAACAGAATCAGGAATGATTTCCATGTTTGATGGCTTTTCTGGTTATAATCAAATTAGACTTAATGTGGAAGATAGGCATAAGACTACATTTACTACTCCATGGGGAACCTTTGAATACCTTAGAATGCCATTTGGTTTGTCAAATGTTGGAGATAATTTTCAAAGAACTATGGATTATGCCTTTAGGGGTTTGATTGGAAAGTTGATTGAGATATATCAGGATGATTTAACTTTTTTTTCTAAGGATGGAAAAACTCACATTGATTACCTTAGGAAATTTTTGGACAGATGTAGAGAGTTCAAGATTTCTCTAAATCCTGCCAAGTCGGTCTTTTGGGTGAATGCAGGTAAATTATTGGGCCAAATAATTTCCAAATATGGGGTCAAGTTAGACCCAAAGATATTTGAAGCAATCGGAAAGGTACCCTTGCAGGTTTCGAAGAAATCTCTCCAATCCTTCTTAGGCCAGACCAATTTTGTTCATAGGTCCATTCCTAACTATGTTGATATCATGAAACCTATATATAAGTTGCTTAAGAAGGATTTCAAGTTTGAATGGAATGATAAAAGTAAGAGAGATTTTCAAAGTATAAAAACTACCATATCTGAAGCTCCTGTCCTTATTATCCCATATTGTACTAAGGATTTTCATATTTTCTCCTTTGCTTCTGAAGACACTATTGTTGGTGCATTGCTTCAGAAAAATGATCAAGGCCATGATCAACCCATTGCATATACGAGTCATTCCTTGCAAAATTCAGATTTAAAGCATCCCATGTTTGAGAAACATGCTTATGCCTTAGTGAAATCACTCAATCATTTCAGAGTCTTCATCGGATATTCCAAAGTGATTGGTTATGTTCCTAATTCTGTGGTTAAAGTTGTTTTATCTCAAGTAGAAGGATTGAGCTCAAGGGGTAGATGGATTGCTAAGATACAAGAATATGATTTGGATATCAAACCCACAAAATTGATTAAGGGTCAAGGTTTAGAAAAAATCTTGACAGAAGGCAATGAGAAGGCCTTGAGTATGGTTTTCCAAATTGACAATGAAGAGTTCCATTCTAACTTATTGAAGCTTGAAAAAGTAGATTGGTACATTGACATCATCTTTTATCTTAAGAATCTAACTTGTCCAAGTCATCTAGTAGGACACAAGAAAAGGTCTTTAAGGTTAACATATTTTAAGTATGTCCTTACTAGAGATGGATTAGGGTGGAAGAATCCTGATGTGGTTATCCTTAGATGTGTGGATGACGTTGAGTTGAAGAAACTAATGGATTAATTCCATGGGGGATTTTGTGGTGGACATTTTGCTGTTAAAACCACTACCCACAAAATCCTTAGAGTAGGATATTATTGTCCCACAATATTTTTAGATGTACATCAGTTTGTAAGGAAATGCGAGCCATGTCAGCTTTTCACAGGAAAGTAAACGTTAGCAGCTCTCCCTTTGCAACCAGTTGTGGTTGAAGCACCTTTTCAACAGTGGGGTTTGGAATTCATTGGGAAGTTTAGTGATAATTAAAGTAATGGATATTCATGGGTTATTACAGCTATGGATTACTTTACCAAGTGGGTTGAAGCCATTCCTACCAAGTCAACAACTGAGAAGGTTGTGATGGATTTCCTAGAAGACATAATTATTACTAGATTTGGGGTTCCATCAAAAATAGTGACTGATAATGCAAAGGAATTTTGTTCAGCTGATATGTCCTCATTTTGTTTCAAGTATGTTATCATCTTATCACATGCATCATATTACTACCCCCAAGGAAATGGTCAGGAATTCAAGTAACAAAAAATTAATGACCATAGAAAAGAAGATAGTCGGTGAAAATAAAAAGTCTTGGGATAGTAAAATCAAACATGCCTTATGGGATGGTAGAATAACAAAGAAAGAAACAACTTGAAAGATTCCTTTTGAGTTAGTGTATGGTTTGGAAGCTAGGTTGCCAATGCACCTTAGACTTCCAACTTATGGGTCAGTTGAGGATCTTTCTACAGAGCAGGATGCAGTTCAGAACAAGATCAATCAGGTCATTGAGTTAGATGAAATCATACGAAGGGATTATGTTCAGAATTGCAAAAATCAGAGTAAGGTAAAGAAGGATTTTGAAAATTCAGATAGACAAAGAGACTTCATGATTGGGGATACAGTTTTATTATGGGATGAAGGCAGAGAGAAACCAGGTAAACATGGCAAGTTTGACAGTTTAAGGTTGGGTCCATATGTGATCCAAGAATTGGCAGGGCCAAATTCTTTTCATCTCAGCCATTTGGATGGTGAGCCCATCAACATTCCAAGGAATGGGAAGAAACTCAATCTTTTCTTCAGATGATGGGCAACTTGGTGTCCATAGGGACACCCTTTGTAACGTATCTCTAACACTTTTCCTTGTATTTCAGTCTTATATTATTTCATTCATTATTTTGATATGTACTTAGAATTATTTTTGTATCATATATTCATTTTGTAATTATTGATGTTGTATAATAGTTATTTCATTATTTCATTATAGTTTATAGCATTTCATTTATTCATTGTATATATGGATGCTTATGTTGGATATTGGTGAGCACCTTTTTGTAGATGTTGGATTCTCATATGCTCTTTGTTCCATGTGATAAGATCAAACACACATCCCCATGTGGACTTAGGTGTTGACTGCCTATTAAACTAGGGGGTCAACTCCATGTACCATGAAGATCTGCATCAACAGATGCAAACAATTCAAAGACTTTTTGGTTCTACAAGGCATTTGTTTTGCTCCAACACACAGTTTTGTAAGTGGGATTTCCCCACCCCTACATGATTTAATATTGTAATAGGTCTCCATGGATCACACTTAGGTAATTTCCCTTAGGATTTATTCATTAGGAGATTTCCTTTCACTGAGTCTTTTTTATCCTCGGGAAGTTAATTTGGCCTAACTAGCCTTATTAATTTCCCTTGAGTTTTTCACTCCCACTAGTAATAAATCCTCCAAAGTGGTGAAAGGCGTTATAATGAATTCATTATTGGGTACATATTTTTTAGGAACGATGTAAATGACCATGTAAGACAACACAAAAAAAATTGTGATTTTTAGTCGAGTCTAGATAGGTTTGTTTTAATTAATTAATTTTTCCTAAGGTTGGGAATTAAATTAATTAATTATGATGAAATAATGTACAAGCTAGGTCCTTGGGATTTTGGTAGGGGTATTTGTACTCAAAATAAATGGAATGAGACCCCATACAACCTTGGACCAAGTTTCAAATCATTCGTACAAGTTTTGTTAGGGTTTTGGCCACATAGGAGTCTTAGTCAGATAAAAGCAGTTTTAATTGCTAAACCCAAGACATGGGAAAATGTCAATTTTGTAATAAATTATCAAATAAGGTAAATTAAAGGTGGAAATGGATGAGATACACCCCAACTAACCTTTCCCTACCCTTTCCTAACATTTATCCACTTTATAACTCACTCTTTAATTTTTCCTACCTTGGGATTTGTGCCCCAATTGAGAAATGTGTCCTCACTCCTTGAGAAAGTTAGTAAATTTTCCTAAAAAGATTCATGGGACCCTCCTTTATGAGGTGATCCATTCCAATTATTTCACATCACCATAAGAGTGTGTATAACACACTCCCCCAAACTCCCTCAATGCATGAACTTTCCTTCCACAACCTCACACCCTCATCTTGGAAACTTGTGCCCTCACCTATGGAGAAAGATGAAAACATCTTCTTTAAAGTGGAAGTCTGATTTTAAGGAAATTCATGTGCCTCTCCCTCAACCAATGAGCCTTTATTAACATTCCATCTCACCCATCCACTCATCCTACCTTCTATTCTCCACTTAACCTAAAAGCTACACACCTTCTTTAGCTTGAGTTATCTTCCCTTGGATGCTTGACACTTGTCAAAGATTCAAGAGGCGTCTCTTGGTCCTTGAAGGCTGTTTAAGAGACCTCTCACTCCCTCATTCTTTACCATTCTTCATAGTATTTTTATGCTACTATTTTCTTACCATCCCACTCTCTCTCTCTCTGTCATTATTGTTCACATTGCTTCACTAGTTTTTTTCTTGAAGAGATTGGAGAAACTTTGTTGCTACAACCTCTTCCCTTTGGAAATAGATAGATATTTGGAGGAATTATGGAATGCGGGACTTGTTCTTGGTGTTCTTATCTATTGTGAGGTGATATCATTCTTTGAATCTTTTGTGAATTAATCAACAGTTTCTTAAGTAAATTAGTTTACTAGGCTAGGTGAGGCAATAGTGTAGTTGCCCATCTATATGTTTTGTATATGATAATAATATAAACTGTGTTGTATTATTTGTGCATGCAAGATATTATATATTGTTTTATCTCACATTTGGTTTAAGTTTTGCAGTTTTCCTCAAGAGCATTTTGGGATAGATTCAAGCAGGAATATTCCCTCACTGTTCATAAAAAATTTAGAAGCTTTCTGTCTTTCCAGCTCATTTTCTGTCGTCTATTCATTTCAAATTTTAGTGGATAACTTGCTTATATAGTTCAATAATCAATATAATTTTCTGGTTTTACTTGTGGGTAATTTCTGTTGAAAGACAAGAATTTTCTTAACTTTCTTTCAGTGTGTTGCAGCACAAATCAACAAGCAATAGGTTGCTTATTTTTATAGATTATCGCCAATTCAAGGGTGCATGGTGTCCAATTTCAAGAACAACACACCTCAACTATCTCCTTTCAAAAGTGGTAACTCTAAACTCTTCTTATCTTCCTTCTAAATCATTGTAAGCAAGCCCAAAGGAGTGTACCCAAGTGGCATGCATTTCGTTCTTTTCAATTTTTTCTTTCGAAGTTCTAGATTAGTTTCCTTTCCGTCTTTACTTCGTAGTTAGCTAGTTATTTCTGATATCTACATGCATGTTTTAACTTAAAATTATCTATAGTAGATCACACACATCTAATTGCTATCTTAAATCCCATGGAGGCTTAGATTTAAACTTCATTTTTCAGTTTCATGCAAGTTATAGATTCTTTAATCTTTATCTTACACATGTGCATGCAAACATGGGTTTCTTAAAGTTCTAAAAATAATCGTCATTTACATTCTGCAAGA
>JASDQU011026059.1:22002-34799 GCA_032191745.1 Picea mariana
TTTTGTTGTGATATTGGAATTGCGTAGGGCTTCTGGGGTTGGAACGATGATAGAGCAAACTATCTCTATGCCAAATTTGAAAATCTATTTTTCCACAATTTCAGAGTTATATAGTGCGTAATTTAGGGTTTTTGTCTAGCTTTGAAACTAGTTTCAAACAAGTGTTTTTGGTAAAACAATCATATTTGAAGCTAGAGAGATCCACATTGAGTGTCACCCGTGGCATACAAAATAAGATAGATTAGGTTGTCTCATGTACAAAATTTCAGACTCGAGCTACAAAATTGGACGTGTGACACATCGCATAATTTCGCTCTATTGAAAGGTGTCAACATCAACAAGTTTGGGAAAGTCATCTTAACCTTTTCTTGGTGCATAATAATCTAGTGAGACTTGTGGCATTACAAAGAAGACATACAAGGTTGTTACAAAATGAAATTTCAGACTCAAATACGTAGTTATGAGGCCGACCTATAGGGCAATGCCCAAATAAAATGTATGTTAACTTAAAAATTGCATAACTTTTGATCGAAAGGTTTCATTTAGGTGATTCAAAAGTGGTTATAGGAAGGAAATAAATAATCTAAGGTTTTTGGTTAGACCCCAAATAAGAACCAATGGAGTGCCTAAGTTTAGAGGAGATGGGGATGGATTTGATCCTATGGAATGGATAAAGATTACAAAGGAATTTTTTAGATAAAGATTACAAAGGAATTTTTTATAAGTCTAGGTGAGGTAGTGATTTATTTCGACGGTGAAATTTGAAAGTGGTTCTTGAGTCTTGATATAGACACCTCCACATGGGAAGAATCCAATTGTTTTTCTCAAGAACATGGATAAAGAACCCAAAAATGGAAATTCAAGATGAATTAAGTGCATATAAAGAAAAATATTTCCAATTTGTAGAGGGATAATGAAGAACTAAAATATATTATTAAAAGGGTGATGAGTTTACTAAGATTGAATCCCTTAATCAAACAATAATGAAGGAGGTTCATAAATTAAAACATGAAAATATCACAAAAGAGGTTCATAAATTAAAACACGAAAATATTATGAAAGGAAGGTGGGAAAATGACGAGTCAAGGGAAGAATTTAGAAAGAAAGATAAATACATCAAAAGTTTGTGTAAGCATAATTAAGAGCACCTTTAATGATGCGAAGATTGTGAAAAAACATCTACAAGAGTTTGGATCAAAGAATAAAAATGAAAATATCATCAAAACAGTTGAAGAGAATACCGCCAAAAGACTTGAAGAGGGAATTTCCAAGAAGGTTGAAGAAGTCCTACATTTCGATGAGGAAAACTAGAAATGCAGTTTAGAATGGAAGGACGTAAGAATTTGATGGTTGTCATCTTATTGCAACTCTAAAGGGAGAAGGAAGACAAGATTCAAAGTCACCATAAAATACCCAAAGAAGTTGAGCTATAGTTGGAGGATGTATATGTCAAATATAATGATATTATCTCAAAGGATATAGTAATCAAAGTCCAAGCAAAGAGGATAGATCATTCCATTGTCTCTAAAAAAAAATCCGATGATATGAGTGTGTAGGCTAAAGAAAAACCATTAAAGGTCAAGAACCGTATTGATACTCTCACTACAAGAAAGTTGGAAATAAAGACAAGAAGATTGATATCAACATTACCAAGAAAGATGGAGTAATCAATTGTCTTCATGGAAAAAATCATCCCATAACTATTATTCGATATGATATTATCAGAGACCAACAAATACAACAAATTGGAGAAGTTACAACAACAATGTATGGAATTGAAGGAAATAAAATTATGCAACACCCAACTATCAAGGATTAAGACTAAAAATAATTGAATTTGGATGGATGGCTCAACATCGGTAATGACAAGAGAGAATGAATATAAATGAATTATATACTTTGTTTCATCACTTGTAAAACCCTTAACTACAAAGCTTCAAGGACAAAGATTTTGAAGGGGGGTACTATGATTTGATTCCAAGGGGGGTATATATGGGATTAATGTATATGTAATGGAGTAAATGAATATGTATTGATTCCAAGGGGGGTATATATGGGATTAATGTATATGTAATGGAGTAAATGAATATGTAATAGTAATTGTCCTAATAAGGGGACATTGTGCACAATAAGTGATAATAAGGATATATAGCGGTTAATATAATCATTATTGGAGACATAAACATATGATATGGATATATGGATGCACTTGAATTATTTGAAGAGGGTTCTCTAATTCTATAAGGGGTTATTGTGCAACCCATTTCTATTATCTATTTAGTAGTAGTGCTCCACACATTTTGTCTACATTGTATGTATTTGGGTTTATTATGTCATCTTAAGGATTTGATACATAACATACTTTGTTTGTCTCCTTGTTGTCTAGACACAAAATGTGATATGCACAACATTTTGTTTTCACACAATTTTCTATTTGGTGAAATACCTTACAATTCTCTACTGTAGGACCATACTTAGTAAAGTAATATTTCTTATTTAAAACAATGTTTAATTAGAGTTTAAGAACATAGTTGATTCATTGTTTTGGGATCAAACCTTGTTGCTTAAAAGTTGTTGTTTCCTAGTGAGTTTACCATTGGTTGCAATAATTTCTTCTTGATCTACTCTATGATGTACCACCTTTTGACCTAGGATGATTTCCCTAAGAACTTGATTTGATAAAGGTGAACTATTACCTATTTGGTGATTTGATATTTACTTTGCAAGAATGTATCTTATTTCAACTTTGTGCCAACATTACTAAGGATATCTTTAGGAAGTGTCCCACACATGCTCATGGATGTTTCAAATGTGGTCAATAAATCAAATTGTTTTCCCATGTACAACAAATTTTGTTGTTGATCATGCCTTACAAATGGGACCCAAATTTTCTAATGGATCAAGTGGTAAAAATTGAGACACACTTAAAAAGGTGAAATACTCGTTGCACTATGCTCTATGTAATTATAGTGATGTTATATGTTGCCCTGTTAGGGGTAATAGTCCCAAAGTCACCCGTCAATCGGTGTGGTGTGTTCCAGTTTGCATGAGATCTCTTAATGAGGTCATATAGATTTGCAGACATTGTCCTTATTCTCTTCAGTTACATGATGATTCCACCTCAAATCACTCAACTCTATCAGATGACTCAACCATAGTATATCAACTCTTGTCTTTTGCAGCTCATATGACATATGCATTGTAAGATGGTACACTATGCCTTCATTACACATGGTCATGGTACTTTGGTTTAGTTCAGTTTACTTCGCTTGTTGTACTATGCTCTCATGTGTGGCTTTGATACTCAAACATGGTGTTATAACTCTAAGTTGGTTATAAATGTGGAAAACACTAAAGTGAAATCTAATAACACTACATAACATTAATGATTTTAGTATTTGCCTCGTCGCACCGTGAAGACCATAATTATCCTTTAGAAGTGTAGTCATATCTCGAGTCAAGTTGTACCACTTGGGACTTAGTTGGAATAACGTCTTTAACATCCTAACCATACTTAAAACTTTCCATTTTCCCCTTTCACTTCCATTCTATTCATAATTTTTTTTCCCGTTCATGGTTGGTTTATCAATTGTTATTCATAAAGGTATAGCTGAAGAAATCCCAAGTTAAGCAAAAAAGGCTAGAGGTGAAGAGCAAATAAAAAATTTGAAAACCAAAAAATGATAAAGCTTGAGCTATGCCACCTCGTTATGAGGCTAACACCCCTAGTCCCATGATTGTCTATGAATATCTAAAGAAAAAAGGGACTTGAATAGATAAAAGAAAGAAATAAAAAAGAAAAAAAGAAAAAACAAAGAAAGGGGTAGTAAGAAACAATGTTGAGGAAATGTCAACACAAAGCTAAAGCCCCCTCTTAAAAGTCTCCATATTAAATCCTAGCTCATGAAAGCTAGTTAAAATACCTATACATCATCTTACATGAATTTGAGGGTCGATTCATGAAGTTTTTTCCTTTCCCTTCCATAAGTTATCCATCATACCACCTATCCCTAACTTAGTAGACTTGGGAAATACATTTTGTTTTAGGATTTGTCACATGTATAAAGGCTAAGGTTGTCTTCCCATGGTAAACCTTAGGAAAATTCTAAAAATTAACTTATGCTATGTTGCTGCTAAAAGAAATCACTATGTATGCACCACCTCATGACTTGTAAGGGGCTTAGACCCATCACTACAAGTGGAAACCCTACATTGGAATCTGTGTACTTGTATACAATCATCTATCTACATTGGGATCCATGCCATTTTTCTTGGGATTGATGACATCACATTGTGATGCATGAGACTATTCTAAAAAAAATCAACCTTGTTGAGCAGGCCTAAGGGGGTCTTGGAATTTTTCAAAGGGAGTGGGTTCCCTTAATGAAATTATTGTATTTCCCTAAGTTTGTATGATTCTAGAAGGATAGGGTTTGTTTTCCTAATTCGAACAATTAGTTGAGTAATGTGGAATTTTCCTATGTATGGAGGATTTAATCCATTGATCCCTGTATGTATATAAACAAGAATATAGAGCAAGTCAAGATAACTGTTAGAGTAAAATGCTATTGTTGTAATTAATTGCAAGTTTTATTGATTTAGGAAGAGCTCTATTAGATTTGGAGGTTTTTACCTTCCAAGTATTTATGTAAGTTTTCGGGCATGGATTAGACAAGGTGGCCAGGGCCAGAGAAGCACCCAAGAAATTGTGTATAATCAAGCCAATAGAGAAGTAGGTGTTGATATTATGGTATATGCATGAGGTATTAACCTCCATTTGTAACCCTGACAAGAATAGAATATTCTTGGAAGCAAGAAGAAACCCTAAAGCATTGGACATAACACTAGAAGACAAGTTGGGTAAAGGAAATATTTAATATTGAGTTTTTAGCCTCCAGAATGAGAAGTCGGCCCAGACAGCTATGAAGGAGCAGTATAAATACAAGATGCCAGATCTCATTTGACACACACAACTCACAACTGCAGAAATTTAGTTGTGCACAAGTTTGGAGAGTAGCTGCAGCTACAACTATTGCAACTTGCATTTTCGGTTTCAGTCTTGGACTATCTCTTGGTTACAGTTTTTACTTTCTACATGGTATGCTAACTCTGGAGAGTGATACACTACCTTGATTGGATATTAGGCCTAGGGTTTGCTTCCAGAATTATTCTCTGTCAAGGTTAAGGTGCTCGGGGGTGGCTTCGGCCTATGGTTGGGTGACAATATTGTTATATTGTCTATGGTTAAACGAGCACACCTATTATTTCTAACAGGTTATGGGACTACACTATCTTCGGACAATCTAACCACTAGAAGATAGATTGGGAGGATTTGCTCAGTTACAGTTGCAGTCAAAGTTTTTGCTACATCAACAAAACCCTAACCCTCTTGTTGAGGCACCTTAAGTGAAGAGATTGACCTAATTTCTGGATAGCCTAGTATGCTCTAACCTAGCGCACCTCCTGGTACTCTCAGCAAGCTAAGACGTCAAGTTTGAGTTTTTGGTCAAAGTCAAAGGTTGACCAAGTCAAAGCAGTCATGACCTACTCTATGAAGTTAGAAAACAAGTTAGAAGGGGATTCTAACTTTAGAGCATGGAAGACAAGGATTGATCTCATCCTTGCCAAGAATAAAGTGTTGGATATCATGAAAGGAAAGATCGTGGAACCGTAGTTTGAAGAAGGAAAAGAGAAGGACCCTCAGAATGTTGTAGTTATGGAAAAGTTCAAAGACAATGACATCAATGCCATGAGTATCATAGTGGACTCTATAAAATACCACTTGATACCCTACATCTCTCATCTTGACTCATCTAAAAAGATGTACGATGCCCTAACTAACCTCTTCTCAGTCAGAAACATTGGACAAGTAATGAATATGAAGAATGAGCTCCATGACATGAAAATGAATGATGATGACAACATAACATCATACCTTGTGAGAATCTCTCAGTTAAGAGATAAACTACAAGCTATTGAAGAAATCATTTCAGAGAAGGAACTGATAAATATAATACTCAATGGTATTCCCAAGACATGGGATGCATTTTCCACAAGCATGAGCACAAGAAAGGATTATCCCACATTTGAAGAACTTTGGACTTGCTGTGCACAAGAAGAATTAAGTATTAATGCAAAAGAGAAACCCCAAAAGAAACACGATGATCAAGCTTTCACAAAGAATTTCAGGAATAAGAAGAAGTTTGGCTCAAAGAAGAAACCAAATCAAGAAAATGATACGTCAAAGATACAATCCTTCAACTTTTGAAAATATGGTCACTACATGAACCATTGTCCCGAGTTAAGGAAAAGGAAGGAAATAGACGAAGCAACATTTGCCGAAGAAAGGAAACCCTCAAAGAAAGTCAAGCAGGATAAAACATACTTCTTCTTATAAGTCAAGGTAACAATATTCTTCAAAGCTCTTGTATATATCATGTTTACATAGTTCTTATACATATCATGCATATCTATTTCTTAGAAGAAAATGTGTTCAAGGAAAAACAATACCTATGGAAGAATAAAATGATAAGGATTGCTATTACGATGACTACAAGTCAAGCAATACACATGAAAAAGATGAAGTATGTTAACAATCTTTGGCAACAATTCTTGTGGAAGCTATTATATAAGTAACAACTGCGAGATAAGTCGAAATCAAAATCAAACCTAAAGAGACCCAGAAGAAGTCAAAACAGAAAGAAGTCAACAATCAAGAGGAAATTATAAAAATACTTGTGACACTTTGCAAAAGGCAATAAGGATGCAGACATAAGCGTGGACTCTCTTAAACAGAGGGAGCTGATTACATAATTCCAAAAGAAGAGCATGTATTCATGTATGAAGCAAGGATTAGGAGGGAGCTAATCCTAAATAATATGATCCATTGAGGATTATGAAGTATCTATCCATGTTCCCATTGAAAGTAACAACCATGAAAAGCAACACGTGTTTAGTTTGACTTTAGGAGAAGTCTTCCTCGAAAAGAAGCCTTAAAGTATCCTTGGTTGTCCATCTACATACATGATCCTATGATGAAAGGAAAAAGTTGGAATCTTCAGGGCATGGAATCTATAGAAAACTCCATGGAACCAAGAGCTAAAGAGAAACATGAGGAAGAACATGAAGATTCCAAGAGAGAAAGAAAAGCCATAACAACTAGTTATTATACCGAGAATCACAAGACTACCAGCTTGGTTTGAACCCACTAGAAGCAATCAAGCAGAATAAATGAAAGTTATGATGAAGAACAATATATGTAAGAAATTGTGAAAAAGGGTTATGAATGGAAGCATTGCGAGATTCAGAACTAGAGGTTCTTCTAGAAGGAAGAGACGACTATGATAACAATTTTTTCCCGTAAACCAGATATACCTCTATCTGAGCTATTATATCTCTTGCAGTATCCATGGATTGAAGTTTACATTAGTTGGTTGTAAAAGACTACTCTCCCAATAGAGAATTTGAGGAAGAAGCTTATGTAAAGCAATCTCAAGGTCTTGAGGTATACCAGAAAGAGACCCATGTATACAATATAAGAAGACCTTGTATGGATTCAAACAACTTGATGTAGATTACCTCATATACAACAGAAGCGTGGTGAAAACTTTCTATGACAAAGATAGTGTATCAAAATAGTTACTCAGAAGTTTGGGATGATGGATTGCTAATCCATGGAAAACTCTCATGATGATAGAAGAAGTGCTACTTGGATATGTTTCAGTTTGAGCCTTGCCACGATGTCATGAGCTAGCATGAAACAAAAGTGTTGAATTTCGACCATGATATATATTGTAATGATCAGAGCTACATGAATCCTTAAGATAAACCCAGTGTTCCATAACAAACCAAAGTACATTGAGATCAAGCATTACATTCTCTGTGATGAAGTCCATAAAAAGAGAAGTGGTTCTCCAATATATCTCCACAGATGAGAAGATAGCAGATATTTTGGTAAAACCTCTGTCCAAGATGAAAAGTTTGCAAGCTGGGGTTCATGGAGACAAATTCCTTATTGAAAAAGTAAGAGATTACTCCCAGGTTGGGAGGGAGCACTGATGTGTTATTGATTTATGGACAATCATTTTTCAGTTTGAAAAATGGTTCAGGATGAGCAGTTCATTTCTAGTTCGGAAAGTGGTTTGAGATTTCTGATGGACAAGCATTTTCCAGTTCGAAAAATGGTCCAGATCAAACAATCATTTTTGTAATGAAAATGGTTCGATAGATTGATGATGTACCATAGACAACGATTCCCCTTGTGGCCAGTGTGGGGGAATGGTCTAGGAAAGTCATTTTTCTTGGCAGTCACTCTGAGTAGTGGTCAAATAGAATGGCCCACCTCGCCGAACAATCATTCTTTCATAGTTCACAGTTGTGAGCAGTTTCGAAGAATGGTCTGTTTTGGAGGTTGGTGCAGGACAACTATTTCCATTAGGAAATGGTCTGGATAGTCATTACTAGGGCATACTCATTCTATCTAGGTTTCACTATGATTAGTGCAGAGGAATGGCCTAGTTAGGTGAATGGTCCAGGTTCAACAATCAAGGACATGCATTCCCTAGGGTAGACTCACTCTCTCCAGGTTGTACTATGACTAGTGTCGGAGGAATGGCCCAGTTAGGTGAATGGTCCATGCTCAGAAATCAGGGACAATTATTCTTCTATGCTTGAGAAGAATAGTCTAGATAACTCGTGGCTGATGTTTTTCTTTCTGAGGGCATATGCTCTTCCAAATCTCACAGATGTGAGTGGAAGAATGGCCGAGATGACTCAATTTATATCATGATATTGTTTCTATGCAGGTTGATATCAAATGATATGATTTCTATGGAGACTGTATGTCTCTAGACAGTGGATGTATGCTACTGTGGTGGATGTGTTCCACTAGTTGTGACTATGTGTCATTGATTAAGTAGCCATTTTCTACTTGGTGTGGTTGTGTACCACTAGATAGTAGTTGTGTACTACTATGGATAGACACAATTGTGTTCTATTGAATGTCATTGTTTTGATTTCCATGTAGACTATCAATAGTGTTGAAAATGACTACCAGCTAGATGGATAGTCAGTGTGCTAGTGGACAAACATTCTCCAGGCGGAAAATGGTCCAAGACATTTATTCTTCTAGGATGTATGTCTGGATTAGAAGAATAGTCCTTGTAGCCCATGGCGTGGCTTCCAACCTCTATTGGAATAGTTAATCTTCTAGGACATATGTCCAGATTAGAAGAATGGTTCTTGTATCACTTTGTGGAGTGAGTGACTTATCCAATATCATTCCTGATTACTCAGATGGAGTATGGTTTTGAGAGATGATGCAGTTGATGCTATCAGATGATACTGATAATGGTGCTCATGATCTAATCATGAGATAGCTTGTATGGCTATGATGATGCTACCGATTGAATGGTATGTTTGTGCTCAAGACCATTGCTTTCAATACCTCCCTAGCTTTGATATTATGGTAGCTGCGGGAGGTATTAACCTCCATGTGTAACCCTGAAAAGAATAGAATACTCTGGAAAGCCCGAAGAAACCCTAAAACATTGGAAATAACCCTAGAAGACAAGTCGGCTAAAGGAAATATTTAATATTGAGTTTTTAGTCTCCATAATGAGAAGTCGGCCCAGACAGCTAAGGAGTAATATAAATACAGGATGCCAGATCTCATTTGACACACACATCTCACAACTGCAGAAATTTAGTTGTGCGCAAGTCTGGAGAGTAGCTGCAGCTGCATCTACTGCAACTTGTATTTTCGGTTTCAGTGTTGGACTCTCTCTTGGTTATGGTTTGGAATTTATGCTTGGTATGCTAACTCTAGAGAGTGATACGCTACCTTGATTGGTTGTTAGGCCTAGGGTTTTCTTCCAGAATTATTCTCTATCAAGGTTAAGGTGCTGGCCTATGGTTGGGTGACAATATTGCTATATTGTCTATGGTTAAACGAGCACACCTATTATTTCTAACAGTGGGAGGGTTTCTGAATTTATAGAATCCTTGTACAGAGTTGGGTTAATGAAATGAGTGTGTTTACATTCCTTTAGTATCATGAGTTTGATCTTTGCGTTTAATTCCTGTGCGTATAAATGCCTTGAGGGTTTATGTGTGTATGTCAGTCGGGAAGACCATGGTGATAGTCCAACCCTTTTGAATACAGTCGCATTTACAGTGAAATGGTGAAGTTGTTGTGTAAAGAATAGAGTGAATCTTTATGTGTTTGAAGAACCATACAAAAATAAATTCGGGAGAAGTAAAATCGAGAATCAAGAACAAAGTTCCTATAAAATTCACAATGATATGAAGCATGATATGAAGCACAATGAAATGGTGGATTTGGCGATGTGGTGAATCGTGGATCATTGATCATCGAAGAGATCAACGATCTAAAACAATGCTGGTAACCAAACCAACCAATAAACCCTCGAAAAAGACCTACCTTTAAAGTGTTCCAATGGCTTTAAAGTTTATACCTTCGGTTGTCTGGTGGCCTGGTGATCCCGGTGGCCGGTTGATAGACCTTCAATCGGACCGAACTCACGAGCAAGTGAGAATGTTAGGAAGAGTACCCCGGTGCTCGGTGGTTGGTTAACCAGACCGAAGTTAATCGTTGAAAGGCGCAGTGTTAAAGTCCCGATCGAGCCCAGTGGCCCGATGACTGGTTAAGTGAGCCGGTGGCGGTTAGAGTTTATAATCCTCAGTGGTCCGGTGGCCTCGGTTGGCTGGTTGGCCAGTTAACAATATTATAACTAGGAATAATTCCAGCTGGTTAAAAGAGGCTTAAGAAAGGTGTAAAGGGGTTTGTAGCCGACCCGAGTGCCATCATTGCCGGTATCAAAGCGCGAAGATCTTGCGTGATGAAGAGAGGACAAATAACAGAAGAGGTCGCAGAGAAAAATCGGGTAAGTTCTGAACGATGATTATGTTTTTTGGTGTTGTAACTATGGTAAGAATATTTGTTTGCAGATAGCAAAAAGAGAAAATTAACGAGGACAGTAGTTCCTGAAGCAGATTTGATGAGATTGGTAAGTACAATGGTCTCTATGTTTTGAATTAAATTTGGACAGGTTATTTTCATATATCCTTAGTAGGCAGCAGCGAGTAGAACTGTGGAAGAATATCCCTCACAACAGAAGGAAGCTATGATAACTTTCAATTAAGATTGGAAGGAAAGAGAATGGTGAAATTTCTCAGAAGAAGGTGAGTAAAAGTGTAGAAGCCTAGAGGAGAAGAGGATGATCATAAGGTTCTAAAGGAAGAAAACTAGAGGGATACCAAAAGGCCAGGTTTAGGAGCGAGCTTGGTGAAGTATTTTGTAACAAGGTGAAGTAGACTTGTTATTGCAGAGGCTTGGTTGCAACTCACAATGAGTACATAGAAACTTAGGGAAAAAGAGATGGAGATGATTATGGATAGTCATGGAAAGGGTTCAACAGAAGGAAAATACCACACATAAAAGAAAGCAGATGCCAAATAGTTTGGTGTTGATATGGCTCAATTAAAGGAGAGATTGAGTATGTTGATGAAGTTTCTATAGGAAGAAAGTGAAGAAGACCAGAGATGTAGTTGGAAGCCAAGGAAGAGGATCAAATGGACTATAGTGCAATTGTTTGCAAGAAAGCCGAGGCAAAAACTGAGACACATGATGCATGTTTGGTTGTAGACAAAGGATAGACTCAAAGAGGCTGCGTACAAAATGTCCTTTGAAGCAAGACAAATAGTTCAGATTTTTGAACCAGAGCAAGGGATGATACTTGGAGAAGATGATGAAGATGGAGAAGATGAGGTTCAAAATGAATACCTCATGAGATGCTTGGAGAGACCAGTCCAAAAAAAGGAAGTTGATGCCAAAAGCATCAACATAGACTCAAGAGTCCCATGAATTTGATACTAATGAATTGTGTGTGATTGCAGGTTATGGAGAATGTAAAGAGAGACAAAAGAAAGAATCTGTCATAAAAGAAGAAGAGACAACATTGTCTCATGACAATGGTCAAAATCAAGATCAGTTTCAGTCAAGATATGCAGAATTTGAAAGGTACTCAGAAAAGGACAAAGAAATTGAAGGACAACACTCAGATGCAATGCAAACAGATTATGATGGGGAGTTAAAAACTTATGGAAGAGTGGCTAGTCAATCCCAAGGTTGAGAAAGACTGCACAAAGATTGCAAATAGAATCAATYTTGAGCAATATTCAAGAATGCATGGCAAGGAAGAGATACCTCAAGCATCAAGAGAGGCAAAAGAGACTTTAGTTTTTCAAACTAATTATTTATTTAAGCATGTATKTGCAGATACATAAGGAGATGAACAAAACATTGTATTAGAGAAGGAGGCAAATTTGTTTCATGACGGTGAAATTGTACAAGGGAGGAAATTCAAAGAGAAAGACAACCAAAATATTTCAGAATTGAGACAACATTCTGAGAAAAATGAAGACATGAAGAAAATCATAAGTTGGCTTGGAGATACTTCAAATGATAAGTACATGGAGTCCTAAAATGGGTTATGCAAGATTGCAATGATGTATTAAGTATGAAGCTTGAATACCACACAAAAGATGGGATGGTAGTGAAGGATGATAGCAAGGATGAATTAATTGATCATTGGCGCATGATCATGGAGAAATATTTACAAAAAGGTATGAAGAGTTCATTGTTAAATTGTCATTTTGGTGAGGAATTAATAATGGTGATCAAGAAACATAGTATGTTTGAACATCCACAACCATGTAGACTGAACATGCAGCTTGGAGACATGCATTATTGGTTGCATGAGTTTTCATTTGATGAG
>JASDQU011026060.1:41965-67542 GCA_032191745.1 Picea mariana
AATTAAGGATTTCCGCAGTATAGTATATATGCAGCCTGCGTATTATTTCCAAAAGTGTGATTTTGAGAAACTGACAAGTGTAACTTTCTTCATGAAAATGATCTTAATGAAGAGTTTGATATTCCATCACCATGTCATTATCATGTCATCATCTCGATAACCAAAAATGTGGATAGCACACTCCAAGGCAAGAGCTTTCAGTTTGTCAACTGCGCTGTAGGCAGCTATTTCTCTTTGGTCTTTGTTCTCCTGCAGGGTCTCAGGTACTACGCGAAGCTCTAGATTTGCAATGCCCTGCTAAAGCTTCTGGATCACTTCTGCGAGTTGTGCCACCTTCTGTGGGATTCTTTCTTCAGTCTTTACCTCAATGACTGTCACAGAGTGAAGTGATCTATCGACCGCTTCCTTTACTTCCAGTTGCTCCACCAAGAACTGTTCCATTCCTTTCTTTAGCTGTGCTTTCTCGTCATTCCAATTTGATTGGAGAGAACTCTTTTATTGTTCTACAACACTACACTATTCTACAAGTACTCCCTATACTTGTGTCAAATCATGAGTGGCTTGCTTTGCCTCATCTTGTGCTTTTCTAAGTCGAGCCTCTACTGAATCCGCGATTTGGTGGAGTTAAGCTGGCTCATCTCCTACTGCTGGTGTTTCAACTGACAGGGGCACAGTGGAGACTGCGCACTTCGACTAAAGTGCCTGCTGCACTCCTTGGAGATCTATCTCGATCCGACTGTACATATCCTCTTGTTTAGTCTCTTGCTTCTCTACTATCTCCATTGCAACATTATTCAAAGCTGTGACGATAAAGTTGAAGTCATCTGGGGTGAGTGTGGTCTGTATCTTAGTCACGGGAGCTTTGGATTTCTTCCAGGAAGAAATTTTATGAGGTGAACCCTTCCTCTTCTTCAAAATATCCGCTTCGTCTTTGTGCTTTTGTTCAACTTCTTCTAACTCTTCACCATCACCCTCTTTGTATGGCATGATGGAAGCAGTCTTCACTGAGGCACTACTTAAGTCTTTCACTTTGTTTATCTTCTATCGCATGCTAGGTCCAGGTATATCCTGTGCAACTTCTAGACTGTCTACATCAGATATCTTCATAGGGTCAGCTGGAACAAGGATGTCTGATGACCATTCCTTTGTGATCTCCTCCATATATTCTTCTATTAATCTATAATATGACTGTAACTGTTGCTTGTTCTTATCAGTACACGCTATGATGTAGAGAAAGTGTCTATCTACATTGAACTTCATTAGGGGCCGAAACCTGTAGAGGGTGTTCAGAGTGATGTGCGGTGAAGACTGGATAGTTACTTTCAACTGATTATAATATGAATGAAACACAACATTTGACTGCCATTGTTAATTCATATCGTTCAAGTACCATAGGGTACTGAACTTCGTAGCCAACGATTCAAATGGCTCGATGTCCAGGAAGGTCGCACCTTCTGGCATCTCCCATGCAATGAAAGCAATCAAGATCAGGATCCAACTGAAATGGAACTCATATCCTTAGTCTTGGGCTTCTCTGCAGTTGAGCTCCAGCTGGTTTACCAAGTACTGTGCCCAGTTCATCTGTAGGCCCTCCGTGCACTTTCCTGTGAGGTCTACTATGAATCCAATGACTTGGGTTGGCCAGTTCTTGCGAGCTAACTTTCCCGCGATCAACTGACAGGCAAGGCATACTGCACCGTTCTAAATAGAGTCTACCTTGTAGCCACTCATTCCATTCTTGACATCACCATAAGTCTCTTTTATCTTCTATGCTAAGGCTCAGTCTGTGGTATTTCCAAGGTAAAAATCATGTGGGTTGGGGCCTTGCATGCTCAGCCCAGTGATCCGATGGATCAAGGTCGGATCCACTATGATACGTCGGTTCACCTATAAACATTCTCCATGATAACATGATAACAACAACTTAACACATGCATTCACTTCTTGATGTCGTCCAAAGTGTGGGATCTTCATAACATTAAGCAGGGTAGACTGCACGAGGTTATGGGTCCAAGGATGGGGGATAATATTTGAATTCTTTCCTTTCATCCTGGTCAGATACTTATGTGGGGCGAGCATACTGTAATATTTACGGTCTCCAAGGTTGAAGTCACTAAACTTCAACACTGCTATCTTATCCTGGATTTTGCATTCTACGCGTATCCCTTTCGGGAGGTACACAATGACCAAGGCATAGTCAAAATCTCTAGGCATGCTATCTCTGTTCACTGCGTTGCTTAGAGGAGGTATATACACAGGTAAGATGCTTGGAATCAACTTAGCATTCGCGAGATCATCTGTATGCTTCGTTATCGTCTCTATCGTGATTCTGGAAGTTCCTACTCCATGACTAGTCAATGGAGAAGCTTGGAATCCTCCTGTCGATGATGCTTGCACACCTGTAGACATCCTTCTTTTTGACATGACTTTCTCAGTCCTGAGATCAACGAGTACTTCCTTCATATATTCTTCAAGTGTGCTAAGCTCCTTGGACATACGCGCTCGGGGTTAATAATATCGGGTTCACTATGTAATGTAGACATGGAAATAAGATGGAAAGTAAGGCCATAATGATCACTGGACAATCTTAACCAAGGTTGCGAGCTCAAATTCTCGATTTGGAAAAAGTGTTCTTCGTGCATGGCGCGACGGGACAAATAGGAAAATCAGCAACAAATTGCTTGCAATGTGTATGAGGCTTCATTAAATCTTGTTCTGTCCATCATGGCATGGTCCAACGTTCAGGTGGCGAGCCATAAATGTTTTTCTAGCCGTTTGAAGCATCAGTCGAACGGATATATCATCCCCAACGACTATATTGCTTCGCCACAGTGAATTGACCTATGTTATTGTTATGATATCTTGACGAAGCTCAAATTCTGCAAATTTTCCTTCTGCGAGGCTCCCTCTGGAACCTTCTGTAATTTTTCAATCTTATCCCTCTTCTTACTTAGCTTCCTAGCCTTCTTTCCAGTGAGCTTCGTCTCAATATTCTTGTTTCTATTATGATTCTTATCTTCTTTAGATATAGTTACTACACGCTATTGAGAATATTTCAGGGTTAACATCTCTTTTGCTTCTGGAGTAAGTAATTTAGTCTTCTGAGGGTATTCTAGTGGTCTTGTAGCTTTGACATCGGAGTCTCTAGGGTCAAATAGATTTGATCTGTTCTCTTATTCTTTAATCAATTTAGCGATCTTTCTGGTCATGAAATCTTTGAACTCTTGTTTCTTCTGTTCCAAGGCTTCTTCTTCTTCTTTTCATCTGGCTTGATCTCTTTCAATCCAAGGTTTCTCTAGTAACATGGTAAATGAGGCATTGTCTTCAATACATTTGATAATCTCAAAATCTTCCTTTGTCGAAGTTCCATTGACAATCGTAGATATATAAGAAATCCTCCCATATAAACTTACCAGCTTCCCTATGAATAGTCCTATTCCTCCTAATGAAGGGATCATAACAGGCTTCCCTATGTCTTTCCAAGTTCTTTCTGGCATAATATTCACTTGTGTCTCCTCATCAAGAGCACAGTCAATGACGAAGTCCCCTATTATTGCTTCAATGCATTCTTTTCTTTTGAAAATATCTGATAATCTGACATGTTGGTGGTCATTCAGGGTCTCTTTCATTTGTATCAATACTTTCTTTGATTCTTGTTGGGGTTCTACCTTTTCTATATATGCCTTAGGGTTTTCTTGATTCAGATTCATTCCTTCAAGATTAGCGATCATTCTAGGGAAATCCAACACTTCATGGTCCATAGCTTTACAACAAAGACAACTAGGTCTTCTTCTAGGGAATTCCTTAGCAAGATGTCCTGGTCTTCTGCAACTGTAATAGAGGGTCAATCCTCTCTTTCTTTTAAATGATCCCCAGATCCCTTTATACTGCGCACTAGGATCATAGGAGTTAACCTGCAAAAAATTATTCCTATGATCCCGCATCCATTTGTTAGTCCAAACATTCTTTCTATGCATAGGTATAACATATCTTTCATTATTCTTATCAGATCTATTCATATCAAACCTTCTTTAATCTATTAACACCCTAGCTTTCAAACTAGGACAAAACCTATCATATATACCTAGATCCATACTCTAGAAACAAATTTTTTCACTTATCTTACTTTTACAGAGCACAAATCTTCAGATCTAAGACTTCTTTAACTATTCTTACCTTTAACAGAGCACAAAGTTTACAGATCTTACCTATTTCAATCATAACTTCTCACTTTTAGATTCCTTGGAGCACAAAGCTTTCAGATCCTGCTTCTTCTCTATAGATCCGACCTTCTTTCTTTAGCAAAAAGATTCTTTCTTTCAAATACAACCTTCTTTCTTTCAGATATAACCTTCTTTATTTAGCACAAATCTTTACAGATCAAGTATAATACTGCACACTAGGGCACAACTCTACGCACAGAGCTTTCACAGTTTCAGGATGAATCTTTGCACGCAGCTTCCTCTTTCTTAGTTCCCAGCAATCACAGTTTCAGGTCCCGAAAACGGAACCATTTGTTGGCATAGGAGCAGACCCAGGGTTCAACACTCAAGAGCGCACCAACAAATCCCTAACCACCGACCCTTTTGGAAACACCTGTGAAGCAGATGAAGTCTCACCCGAGGTAGAGGCAGGGGTGGTTGCAGGACTCAAGTGTCTGCAACCTTAGTTCGGACATAGATATGTGATTATATTGTTTATAGAGCACTTAGCACTGATAGATTATCAATATTCAACCATTACTCTACTTCGCATATATCATAGAGCATCGCAACATTCACTTAGGTCTAAGGTATTTCAGCATTTAGCCATAGTAGAAAAGATCAGATCTGGTAGATCAACACTAAGCACATTCATAAATTTCTAATAACCAAAAAGCATAAGAAGATCTATCTAAACATGTCCAAGCACTTAGTAGAAGAAGAGATAAACACATCAAGTCAAATCACAAAGCATAACACACAGTATTTATGTGGTTCACCCCCACCCTGGGAGTACGTCCACCAACTCTTCTTCTTTATTGTCTTCAGTCAAATAGGTTACAAGCACAAAGCCACCAAAACCCTACTCCGCATAGGACAAGAGATCTGCACACCTCGCTAAATCCTCTTTCCCCAAGTATCTGAGCACCCAGTCTCTTACAAACACTTGCACTTAACACTGCAAGTTCAACAGTATGCACAGAGCCTACTCAATCACATAGATCACTTGCACATAAAAATATTTACCATCACATAGATGTATTATACTACTTACATCACCTAACTTACTTATTTATACATACAAAATAGGCCTAAACATGGGCAAAGCCCATGGGTCGACATCCCATTCCCGTTACATTATCCCAAAAACCCAAAAAGGACCCAAAAGTGGGCCGAGATTCCACAATCTCTGCTTTGTCTGGCGCTCCATCTTCGATAGGCTGTCAAAGTCCCGAAAATGGTCAAGCATGACCAAGTATCTCCCAAAACTTGGTCAAGGGCCAACACAACCATACAGTTTTCTCTATATTAGTGAGATATGTTCATTTTCATTCATTCTAAGTTTACTAGAAGGCTTAATCCTATTGATGACAACAGGGTCTTATTGAAGGCAACAAGATTCAAAAACCGAATCACATATTTCAACAACTTGTTTTAAAGGTGTATGATTTATCTTTGGTAGTCTATGTATTCTTGTTTGTTTATGAATTGAATTTCATGACCGATAAAGAATATCTTGTAGTGTCAAGTGACAAAAGTTTGTGGCAAGATGATCCAGATCTTTAACCTCAATTTTATTTTTGTTTTCAGAGTATTTTTGTATGGTGCCCATCGAAGGCTTCAAAATCAGACTTTGGTCCCTACCCTCACAGGGGTTTGTAAAGAGAACTCATTTTTGTATATCAGAATGAAATAAATATAAAAATCATATTATTGTTTCAGTATCACAAATGTGTTTTAATGATCCGGTTCACTCTTATTCTTTTATCTCCATGTACACATTCTTATAATTTATTTACACATTCATGTAACTTTTGTTTAAGTTTATTTCTTTTGCATTGTTACATATAATACATAAAAACTAGCCTTGATCCCTTGTACTTAATACCTGTGGATTAAGTGATTCTCTTAAGGCTATAAACCCCGGGTGACATTCCTAGATATCTTTCCTTAGCCCGACAAGATCTGAAAATGTTTGAGTAAGGTTTTCCATACCTTTTCCTCAACATTTGTTTGGCGAACATACTGGGGAGATCTTCCATATCTCTCTGCTTGATTGTGTCATAATTACCTTTCGTTTTCTATTTTGTCTGAATACTCCTTGGATGTTTTTTTTTTCCTCCATGAAATTACCTACTACAAGACAACCAAATATTGGAAATGGTCTTGAAGACCAAACGAGCATTGCATTGACCTTGTTCAACACTATTTAAGAAACTGCTAGTACTCACGCTGAATTTAAACATTCATGGGAAGTAATCAAAAGGGACATAAGTATCCATGAATGTTGGGAAGCTAGGCAAAGGAAACCCAAAAATCAACAGTAACCTCCCCTTTCCTACCTCCTTGGTTTTATTTTTCATGTCCTAAAATCCTCGCATCTCTCGAAGGAGAAGAGGATTTTCCCCTAAAGCTACTCCTATTTTTGAAATAGGAAGGAGGAAAATTGTTCTATCAACCCAAGAAAGTACTCTTAGGAAAACGTTATCTGATTCCGTTAGTTCACCTTCATCACCCATACCTATAACTTTAAATATGACATATGCGGGTAGTGGTAGTGGCACCGGAGGTGCTTCCTCCTCACAATCTTATGCTTCATCAGTAATTGGTATTATATATATTCATCAAGTCCCTATTCAATCCACTACCAATCCCGCTAAAGTTATAAAGAAATATGGGGTTTTCCAAATCGAGGAAGATGCTATGACCACCCCATGGCACGTATCTTCTCCATTGAATCTGGCACCTGCCACCCACCCATTACCAAAGTTCAAGGATCATTTACCTAGGTTTTCAGGAAATAATACCGTCACTAAAAATGAACACCCGGTAGAATTTTATAATTGTTTTCATAATATCGGTGCTAACAATAACAACACTTGCATGCATGTATTTTTCAACTCCCTCCCAAATGTTTTTGATCTCCCTCCCAAAGCTGCAACAAATGTTCTTGATCTCCCTCCCAAAATTCTTTCCACATGGGGATAATTGGTTTATTGGTTCAAGTCCACTTATGGACAATCCAAGAGTCTGGTTGAGTATTTAAGGGAATACAACAACATATCCTATAAATATGGTGAAACCATTAAGTCTTTTAACCTTCTCTTCACCAAATTATATAATCAAATCTCTGAACTAATCCTCCCTCAAAATCAGGTTGCTTTCATGCATTATTATAATGCATTACCTTCTCCTTATCGTCATGGAATTGAAGAGAAGACTATTGACAATCTTGGTTTCTCTCTTCATACTTTCCTAGAATATGAGGAGAAAATCGAAAGAACGAGTCTCCCTAAAGGAGACTCGGTAAAACAAACATATATGTCTTCCCTCCTACAACTCATGCAAGATATGAATAATAGGATGATATCCTACGAACAAAAGGGAAATTCCTCTTCACTTGCTCCTGGGGCATCTTCTTCTTCCTCAACGCCTTTTAGGAATACTAATGAAAATACTTTCCAGCAAAAGGCCATTATGTCTCACAGTTGGTGTAACTTCTATGAACAAAATCATGAATAAAGTACTTGCAAAGTTAAGAAAAATTCTAGAGATAATATCTTTGGAAAAAGGCTCGATACCACAATTGTTGTTTTAGATTGGGTTGAACCAGAAGATGTTATGGTAATCAATACCAGGATTAAATCTTACACTGCCAAGGGAAAATATGACCCTCCTTGTACTTCTTCTACCCCAAGCTCATCTTCCCAAGGTGTTGATACACAAACTGTCAGAACTCCCAATAATCAAGGAGTACCTTCTCCTCTTCCCTCTTCTAAATATAATATCCTTAATCAATTGGATAACATCAACGCCGATGCTACTCTTTTGGACATGGTTTCTGTCCCAAAACAATAAAAGAATATCAAAAACTTTATTGAAGGTAAAATTTCTACCATAGCCAATCTATTTGAAGAGTCAAAAGAAGAGGATTGAACTGTAAATAAAATAGGTGTAAATAATTTTAGGAACCCTGTAAAAAATCCCCCTTTTTATATTTATGTAAAAATTATGGAAAAAATAGCTCATTGTTGCCTAATTGATGGTGGGTCTGGTCCAAGTGTAATGTCAAAAATTATCATGGAAGATCTTGGCTTATCATGAACTAATGAAAATTCTAGAAGCATGCTGTCTTATAACAGTTTGCAACAATCAAGTATAAGCGAAATCAAAGATGTAACCTTATTTGTTGGCACACATCCCTAGATAAGAACAACCCTCGACATCCAAGTAATTGATATGCCAGTGAATAACTATTGAATTATTTTAGGAAGCGTCTGGTAATCCTTCACAAGTGGATATCTTTTGCTTGATGAAACACATTTGTCCATCCCTGGGAATGGAAAGAACATTATAGTCCTTAGGGAAGGAAGAATTTCACCATATATAGAGAGTGTTCCCGAACCCTATGTAAATTATCTTGAAGAATATTTGGGGGTGTACTCTATGTTCGTTTATGAGGGTGACACTATGCTTGAATGAATTGATTTTGACGATGGCATGTGGCACATGCATTTCGATGGCTCATGCTCAAATGAAGGTAATGGGGCTGACATCATTCTATATTCTCCTATAGGTAGAATCCATAATGTTTCTTATAGGTTAGAATTTTCTTGCACAAACAATGTCACCGAGTTTGAGGCCTTACTGTTAGGCATAAAAAATGCGTATAATCTTGGTTGTGGCCACCTTACAGTTTTTGGTGATTTTGAACTTGTTGTGAACCTTGTACATAAGATTTATTCACCAAGCAATAAGTTTCTTAAACACTATACCCAAGTTGTTTGGATGCTCATATAAAACCTGTTATCATTTAACATCACTCATGTTAAGAGGGAATTCAATTAAATGGCTGATAGGTTAGTTGTGTTTGCAGCGTCCCCTACCCAACAACTTTTTCCCCAAAGAACTGATTGTACATTCCAATCTCTATATCGTCTTCACATCCATGATAACATAGAATCATGGAAGGTGTTCCCGAGTGATGAAGGAATTTGTGTTTTCATACAAAATGAATCATTTAAGCCTAAAGAAATCATATCTATTGAAGATGACAAATTTACTAAAGGCTTGACTCCTCTTGAAAGTTCATTTTTGTCGAGTGATTTAGGGAAAAAATAAACACATAAGGAAGATGAGTTGAAAAGGAAAGAGGGTGATACCATTTCCTTGAATATTGGGACACCCGAATCTCCAAAGACCATTAAATTAAGTGCTCAATGTTCTGATGAAGAAAAGGCAAAATTCATAGAACTACTTAGTGAATTTCAAGATTTTTTTTCATGGTCATACAAGGATATTCGTGGTTTTGATCCTGCTCTCATACAACATGCCATTCCTATCAAGGAAGCGGTAAAACTAGTTAGGAAAAAACAAATACCTATTAACCCTATGCTTGAAGCTACTATTCGAAAAGAATTGGAAAAATTGTTAAAAGATAATATAATCTTCCCAGTTAAGTATTCCGAGTGGGTTTCAAATCCGGTCCCTGTTCGAAATACTACTAGCCAGATAAGATTATGTGTCGATTTCCGTGCATTGAATAGAGTGAGTGTCAAAGACCATTTTCCAGTTCCTAATATCGAAATGATTTTACAACAAGTTGTAGGGTCATAAATGATGTCCTTACTTGATGGATTTTCTAGGTATAATCAAATCAAGGTAAAAAGGACTGATAGGTATAAAACCACTTTACTATACGCTGGGGCACATTTGCTTATGAACGCATGCCTTTTGGCTTATCTAATGTAGGTGCCACTTTTGAAAGAGCTATGCAGACATATTTTGACATTTTGATCAGTAAAATTATCTAAGTTTATCTTGATGATTTGTCTATCTATTCTAAGAAGCGGTTGGACCATTTTGGTCATCTTAGAAAAGTTCTCATGCGTTGCAAAAAAATTGGCATTCTTTAAATCCTTCCAAATCTATTTTCGGTGTCATGAAGGGAAAAATCCTCAGTCATATTGTTTCCGATTCGGGAATAATAATTGACCCCGAAAGGATTATTGTGATTCTAAACCTTCCTTCCCCACTTCCAAGAAATAAGTTCAAGCTTTCATGAGCATTATTAATTTTTTCCATAGGTTTGTTCCTAATTTTTCTGTCATGGTTAAACCAATTCATAATCTTTTGAAGAAAGATCATTATTTTTCTTGGACAAATGACGTCAAAAATGCTTTCCTTAGGATTAATAAAGAAATCAACTCCGCATCGGTTATAGCGAAACCAGATTTTGAGAAATATTTTATCATATATACCAATGCCACTAAGGAAACAATTTGCGCTATCCTCTTACAAAGTAATGACCAAAATAATGAAAAAATTGTAGCTTACATGAGCCAGATTTTATCAGATGATGAAATCAAGTACTATTATATTGAGAAACACACTTTTTATCTTTGTAAGGCTATAGAAAAATTTTAGCACTTTATTTTAGGCAAACATACACATGTAAGAGTCCCTTTCCCTTCTGTCAAGTTTTTGCTTTCACAAAATTATCTTTTAGGAAAACTTGCACATTGTCTTGCCAAAATTTAAGAGCATGATTTGATGATCAGTAATTCAAAGACAATCAAGGGATGAGACCTAGCTTTCACTTAGCTCGACATCCTGAACCAAGTGAATAACTTGATGATCAAGATAATCCTCTTTCAACTCTTTTTTATATTGAGAATCAAAATCTTGCTATATACGAACATCCTTGGTATAAAAATCTGGCATATTATTTGTAATATCAAAAGTATTCATATGAGCTCGATCCTCACCAAAGAAGGAGACTCCACCTGGAAGCTTCCAAGTATATCATTTTATGAGAATTTTTGTTTAGAAGTTCTGCTGATGGTTTGTTACTTCGATGTGTAAATGATGAAGAAGAACAAAAAATGTTACACGAAGTTCATGGATCATCAACTTCTATCATTCACATTGGTGGACATTTTTATTCTAAGGACACTTCTTTTAAAATCATAATAAATGGTTACTATTGGCCTACGATATTTCGTGATTCTTATAAATTTGCAAGAGCTTGTGATAAGTGCCAAAATATCGTTGGGAAAGAATGCCTTTCTGC
This sequence comes from Picea mariana, assembly GCA_032191745.1. Classification (NCBI taxonomy): domain Eukaryota; kingdom Viridiplantae; phylum Streptophyta; class Pinopsida; order Pinales; family Pinaceae; genus Picea; species Picea mariana. Next base: position 53,240 of record JASDQU011026060.1, read on the forward strand.
CATACCTTTACAACCTGTCCTCCCAGATTTCCCTTTTTCTAAATGGGGCCTAGACTTTATTGGTCCTATAAACCCTCTATCGTTCGTAGGTAATATCTTTATTTTGACAGCCACCGATTACTTTACCAAGTGGACCGAGGTTTCCCCCCTTAGACACACACAATATGAGCATGTAATTTATTTCCTAGAATCTAATATCTTTTCCAGATTCAGAATTCCATTAGAGATCATTACAGAAAAACACCCAGCCTTCATTTATACAAAATTGACTCAATTTATGGTTAAGTTGGGGTTTAAACATTTCACTTCATTTGCTTATTACCCTCAGGGAAATGGGAAAGCAGAGTCCAGTAACAAGAATATGGTTAGAATCGTAAAGAAACTTCTAGAAGACAAACCTCTCCAGTGGCACATGCTTCTCACTTATGCTCTCTGGGAAGATTGCACAACCTCCAAAGAAAGTACAAGATATACTCCCTTTTAGCTTGTATATGGTCAAGAGGTTATTCTTCCTACCGTGCTAGAGCTTTCCTCCTTATGGCTGATGTTACAGATGGAGTAATTAAATTTTTCCAATGTTCCCCAAAGGATAAATGCATTGTTAGCCCTGGAAGAACAAATAAATTTTTCCTTGAAGAACATAAAAAGAAGGAAACATACTGTGAAAAAGTATTTTAATAGACGAGCAAAAGCTGTTGAATTCAAGATTGATGAGAAATTCCTACTATGGGACTCAGCCCATGCTGAAAGAGAAGGACATTCTAAGTTCCAAAAACTATGGCTAGGTCCTTTCAAAATCACTTTTATCCTAGTCACAAACTCATACCTCCTAAAGGATTTGGAAGAGGGATTATTCTCCTACACTACTAATGGCCCCACTTGAAACATTATGTGGAACCAACTTGATCGTTAAACGCTTGTATAAAAGTGACTGCTTTATATAGTCTTTTTGTTTACTATTTTCTTTTTACTTTGGTTTGTTGAGTTTTCAATTTCTGTCATTTGCTTCTCGTAATAATAAGAAATAAAGTCTTGATCAGTGTTTCCATTACAATGTAATTTTGTAAATATTGTTGATCAAAGATAACAAGATACACATGGCTGTCATGATTCCCTCCTTTCAGACATCACTGGAATTTCTTTTTTCTTTCAATACTGTTGTAGGATAGTTGATTTTGTCTTCTTCCCTGTTTCTGCTATCCCTTTCTTCCCTCCATCTTGATATTCAAGAGAATATCAGAGGAATTATCCTCGAAAGAATTATATGTTACATATTGTTCGAATTTTATGCACACAGGACCAAACCCCTCATACGTACCACTTTCCATAAGTTATTCCCAAAGTCCCGCCTCATTATTTCCCTTAAACAATCTTTTTCCCCCTATTGCATAATTATTCTTTCCAATTGTTTTTTTTAATCATCTCTTTCTCTTGGTCTGTGAAACTGGATATTTTGAGTTCTAAATCTATTGAGAACATATTTTCCTGTGGAGTTGCCATTTTGTTTATTCCCAAAAGCGCAATGTGGAATACCTGCATGCAAATTGGTTGCAATGCCTTATTATTTATTTATAATTAATAATATACTAGATAGGTGGGACCTCGTATCTGAATGATGATGAAGGATGTATCGTCTTTTTATACACTCATGTCTATTATTACAAAAATGACTCTACATTTTTAAAAATTTGAAACCGGTTTCCAAGTGAAAGTGGCAAATGATAGGTTTATTAATGATTTAATTCAAAGGGAAGAGATGTGGCTTTAATGAATATCTTGGTTTATTCTACTGCACAAATATTTTGATTGTTGATTTAAACTCTAAGCATGGGATATATTTGGATATGGCATATTTCACTTATGGATTCTTATGATTCTCATGGTCATTGGTTAATTTTGAAGGGTGGTAATGCCTAACAATGAATGTGGGACATACAATATACTTTGTGCTAAGTGTTAAGCATGCACATTAAACTTGGAAACTTTATGGAAGGTGGCATATCCGACTTTGTATTGAATCATTGTTTGGAAACTATGGTGGATTATGTGTTAGAGGTGTTGGTGCATTCATATTGGGATATGGTTGATGGAGTTAATGTAATATACGACGTGCAATTATTGCACATCGCTCTAACACTACATCATGCTTGCCACCCTCACTTGGTTCACATTTGGTTGATTTTTCTAGCTGGTTTTGCCTCCACTTTGCTCGGCCTTTGAAAAAATAGTCATGCTTATTGGGTTTTGGCATCTTGCATACATGATTAGCTTCTTTAGCAAAGGCAGTATTGGTAGAGGAATTAAAGGTAGAGGAAATTGGCAGAGGGGTCATAGAAGGCCTTAGTTTTCAATACATTTTGATGATGATCCATAATAATTAAACCATCTCTTTCAAGATGGATTATTTAACCTGGTTGGCCATGGGATCCTCCAGCCCCGACCTGAGAGACCACCCTTCCAGCCACATCAAAAATTTTCTGGTATATGTGTTCCCTCTCATGTTTTTATCCAACTAGAACTACCTACCAATGATGGATGGAAAGAGATTGTCCATTAGCATGTTGTTCATCACCATGGTTGGCTTACTACTTCTTTTAAATTACCCCCTCCACCACCACCAAAGAATCCAATTTCCCAAGTTGATCATGTTGTCTCACCCATGCAGTCATCTCATGCTAGCAAGTGGTTAAAAACCGATGTTCCCAAGCCTGTGCAAGATAAAGGAAAAGGAGTGGCCACTACCTCCAAATCATCCAAAGAGTCCTCTGAATCTGTGTATTCACGTGTTCATATTAAGGATGATTGTTCTCACGTTATCAATGAAATCAAACCTCAAGGTTTCAATCAGCCTAAGGCTGCCACAAAAAGGTCAAAAGAGGACAATAGTGAGAAGAGGCCAAATGCCTCTCACAATAAATATGGTTTTTAATGATGATATATGTTATTGAGGACAAAATTTTTACTTTGACAATGTTTTGGACCACAGGCATATATTTAGGCAGTTTTTTTTGACAACATGGATATAATTCTATTTTTGGATATTGTCTTGTTATATTTTGTTGATATTTAAATATTTGGTCATAAATATGAGCACGGGAGTTACAAGGAGACTGTTTGAATCAAATGATTGGGGTTTTATATTTCATATTTGACGATTATTGAAAGAAATGAATGAGATTCACAAGGGGTCCCACCTATTTAGTTATTATCTAATTAGACCCTTATTTATATAAAATATTATTATTTGTCTCAACTAATTAGTTAAGATAATTTTTCTTAACTAAAGAAAGGTAGTTGAACTACCATAACTCATTGAGAAGGAATAAAATCTCAATGAAAGGAAGAGACAAATAAGAGAGAATAGAAGGAGAACTACGACCATAATGTTTTCTCTATACTTGTGAGATACTTTAATTTTCATTCATTCTGAGTTTACTAGAAGGCTTAATCCTCTTGATGACAGTAGGGTCTTATTGAAAGAAACAAGATTCAAAAATTGAATCACATATTTCAGCAGCTTGTTTTAAAGGTGTATGATTTATCTTTGGCAGTATGTGTATTCTTGTTTGTTTATGAATTGAATTTCATGACTGATAAAGAATATCTCGCAGAGTCAAGTGACAACATTTTGTGGCAAGCTGATCCAAATATTTAGCTTCAATTTTCTTTTTGTTGTCAGATTCTCTTTGCATGGTGCCCATCGAAGGATTCTAAATCTGACTTTGGTCCCTAACCTCGCAGGGGTTTGTAAAGAAAACTCAGTTTTGTATCTCAGAATGAAATAAGTATAAAAATCAGATTACTATTTCAGTCTCACACATGTGTTTTAATGATCTGGTTCACTCTTTTTCTTTTATCTCCATGTACACATTCTTGTTTTTTCTTTACACATTCATGTAACTTTTGTTTAAGTTTACTTTTTTTGCATGGTTACATATAATATATAAAATCCAACCTTGAACCCTTGTACTTAATACCTGTGGATTAAGTGATTGTCTTAAGGCTATAAACCCCGGGTGACATTCCCAACTATCTTGCCTTAGCCCGACAAGATCTGAAAATGCTCGAGTAAGGTTTTCCATACCTTTTCCTCAACACTGCCCATCTGGTAGTTGTTGCAAGCATTGTGTCATCCTTATAAAATTCTTCTATGATAGCTTCCACAAAGATTGTTCATCAAACATATTTCACAAGGGTACCTGCCCAGAAGAAGAGCAACAAGGGAAAATAAGAAATATATCTCTAGGGGAAATGTTAGTTCATCTTGGAAACAAGCATAATAAACATCTATATCAATGGTATTCATATGCATTCAAGTATTCATTGCACCTAGAAATAATAGAACCTTTCAAAGAGTGCTTTCACAATTTGTAATGTAGCAACTATCACCCTTGATATATACAAATTTGAAGCTTAACAATTTAATCAAACCTGAAACCTGAAGCCCCGACTGCTATGGAGGGTGTGCTTGTTCCTCTGAATGACTGAATTCAAGATTACATATTGGAAAAGGTCTCTAATACTTTCCATGCAAACACACTCATGTTTTTCGAGATGATATAACTTGGATAACATATACAAGTGCATACCTTTGAAGTCTTGTAGCATCATCCAACTTGTCTTTCAATCTGAAACTATATACCATCTTGACAAGAGGATATTGGAAACTGAATCAGAGGATTAATGATTAGAACAAGCTAGAAACTCTAAAATTTCAACTTTGAACACAAAATCAATTTGACCAGAAGTCAACCTTTGATTTTGACTTTAACTTTGACCAGTCAACCTTTGATTTTGACCAGTCAAACTTTGACTTTGACTTTGACTAAAAATTCAAAATTGAAGTTTTTTCTAGTTGAGGGTACCAAGAGGTGTGCTAGGCTAGGGTGCACTAGGATGTCAAGGAATTAGGTCAAACGCTTCATCTGAAGTGCCCAAACACAAGGGTTAGGGTTTTTTGCAGCTGCATAATTAGAAAACCTAGTTGTAGTTGTAACTGGTGCCATAACGAGCTTAAAAAATTACTTCCCAATATATATTCCAGTGGTTAAACTATCTGAAGATAGTGTGGGCCCATAACCTGTCAGAACAAAAGAGATGTGCTCATTTTACCATAGAAAATATCACTATTGTCACCCAACCATAGGCATGCAGCCACCCCCGAGCACCATAACCTTTTCTAGATAGAATCAATCCGGAAGAAATACTAAAACCAACAGATAACCAAGAGAGATCATCTTTCTCCAAAGATGGATCACCAAACAGAAAGTCTCAAAGCCACAAAACAAGAACAATACTCAGTTGCAACTGTTGCAGTTGAAGCAGTTGTAGCAGTTTCACTTACCAAGAATACCACCAAGAACCATCACCAAGAACACTACCAAGAGATACTAGAGAATAGGGTGCACATCTTAGCATATATGGCACTAGAGAGAGAGACCAAGAACCATCCCAGAAGATCCACCTTCCATCCTTGTAGCTGCAGCTCCAAAATTGCACCAAACTTGACTGAGAGAGTGTGTGAAGTGTGTATGTACAAATGAGCTAGATCGTATCTTATTTATAGTGGTTCTTGTCACTTGTTTGGGATGACTTGTCCTTTTAGAATCTAATACTTTAATATCAATTATTTTACTAAGACAACTTGTCTTCTAGGGTTTCTTCACATCTGTTTATGTTTTCTCTTGCTTCCAAAATATTATATTCTAGTCAAACGTTACACATGGAGGTTAATAACTCCCATAACTACCATAATATCAACAAAAATGAGGTAAGAATCCATATCGAATTTATGGTTCTTTGTGAGGTTATTCAATTGGAAATAAATTTCACTCAAAATTAGATAGCCCCAATCGATGATAGTGTTTTCATGCAGGGCATAATTCATAGCATATATGACATTTCTTGTTACGAAAATAGTAGATTCCAATATGAGAATGTGGGAAAATAGTCAAGAAAATTCTCTATATGGGTATTTTAGAAAGTTTACCTTGATTCTAGAAGTACTAGGGTTGTAGGTTGGATCTTCCAAATAGTTGCACAATAGTCTGTTCCCTCCCTTATGCTGCTTCAAAAATTCATCATCTTCCTCGCTCTTGAATTGCATAGTTGGCGTAGGTAATCGTAACATTTTAGAAAATGTTGAGGGAGCTAAAGAAATGGGTTTATGACCTTGCATTTGAATTATTCTTCGTTCATATTTTTTTTTTTATATTCACACCATTGAATGATATCTTTCTTATTAGTTACTTCTGTAACACATCTTGCTAATGTGATTCCTGAGGTCTAGATTAGGTTTTCCTACTTTTCATCTGGAGGAATATTTATGTAGTACTTGTATTCCCTGGACCACTTGAACTTTTGATCTTCACGACCAAGAATGTTCAATGTATCTCCAAAAAATACTTCCTTATTTTTACTTGATATCTTTTATTCTTTTACAAAGGCAATGCTACTGTTGATGCTTACAGGTTGGAATTTTTATTTTAGTTACATTCCACTATGCATTGCCTTGGTAACTTAATTGACCGTGGATCATGCTTTAAATGTCATCAGTTGTCACGAGACTTGGATTTATTACGACCCTTAATTCATGCATTGTTCATTAATAATGACATTATACTTTTACGAGTGGTGGATGATGTAGAAAGGGTGATTACTTTTACAGGAAATGGTGATGTGATGGTATGATAAACATAAAGTGTTAAGTATGGATATGTAAAATGATGTATGAGAAATGTTACGAAAATGTAGACTTGTGGGGTTGCAGACTTAAAAGCTTGTGAAACAATATTCGGGAAATGGTGACAATGATCACATTGAGATTCACAAATACAATTAAGTGTTGGGAGAAATGCATACTTGCAGGATTGCATACCTATGAGTCATATAAAAGTGATGAGGAGTATGGATATTCACTCCACAATGAGAAATTTGGCTAAGTATGAAAAGAAGTAAAAAGTGGAAAGTGGATGCAGACCTGTGGATTTGCGGAGGTGGAAACTTAGGAAAGGATTTAGGGATGGGACATGTCTTTGCATCCCTTGAATTTTGACTATGTACCAAAAGAAAAAAAAAGGAAACAAAGTAAGAGTCTTGGTGAGTGTGGGGATGCGAACCTAAGTAAGTCAAAACAAAAAGATTTAAGCATTGTTATGCAGCTCCCCATCTGCATCATTTGAAAAAATGATTAAGTGCTTGGAGATTTTTTGATGTGAGAGAAGAAAAGTAAATAATAATAAGCTAAGAAAAATGTAAAATAAATCCTAAGAGTGGTTGAATGACAATACTAGACCGGTTGAAAATATGGATCAATAGGGGGACATTGAGTTTTTGTGCATGAGAAGCAAGTAGAAAGCAAGGAAGAGAACTTGGATCTGGTGTAGCCATGGAGGGATAATTTTAGAGCAAGATGGAGAATATTGGAGAAAATTAGAGCTGGATAATGAAATATCCAAGTTGTTAGGCCTGAAAGTGAACTCTTGTGTGAGTTGCACTAAAACAACAAGTGGTTGATGTGTTTTGTTGGTAGTTTTCCTAGTAACAAGTTACCTTGAGCTCCCAACTGAAATATTCCTAGATTACCTATTCTAGAGAGACCTTGATAAACAAATGGGATGCTCAAGGGATTGATATCAGTGAAGGGGTAAATTCCTTGGGTTTGGAAGTTCAAGAGGAAGAGAGCTGGTGGAAAATTGAGATAGTTGTAGGAATATATCAGTGGGTTGGGAGTTTTATGAGTTGTGAGTGGACATTGAGAGACCACCCTCTTTTGTGGATTACTAGCCTCAGCTCGGGGGCGATTGGTTGTTGATATTTGGAACAATCGATCTACAATTGGGTGGAACATCCATCCCAAGTAGATGGTTTCACAACTATTGTGAAAAGATAAGTGTTTTATCTTTTTTCTGTTGTATTATAAATTTTAATTGTTGTCCATGAACTCTGAGTATGAGAAAATATTTTATATTTTATTGTAATGAAGTTTATTAACTGCATTCATTTCTATTTTAGTATGTTGTAGATGTATCAATGTAATGGAAATGTAAAATAGTTAAATATGTTTTTTATTCGTAGTTAAAAGCTACATGAAATCAGTTAACTATAAAAGAATTAAATTAGTTAGCTGTAAAATTTCATTTTTATGAGTATTCCACACCGTAATGTCCTTTAGTTGGGTTGGGGGACCTTACATTATGGTATCTAAGTGCTCAGGTTCAAACACTGGGCTTGTATGGGCCAAAACTAGAGTGAATTGGTGAAATTTGTTGTTGTAGATTTTGTCTATGACATATTTGGGGAAAATGGAGAATTTAGAGAGAAACTCCAAAATCCATGGGAAAAATCCAAGTTTGAATGACTCCAGATGGTTTAAGAAGGTTAATGGAGTAGATTATGTTATCATTGAAATTTTGTCTGCAAATCGTTACATGAATACAACATCTCCAAACACCTATTAATGCACATGCAACACTAAGAAAGCATTTTCTAAGAGGTCAAAACTATACAAATGGTCAAAAAATTGACATGCACTAAACCACTAAAGGAAGCGTGCACACAATTCATGGGAGAAAGAATCCCATAGAGCGCATAATGTGCCATATGCGCGACTGTGTATGAGAAAGTCCGCACACACCTCTGAACGATGGATTTATGGTTCTTGTCGCCCCCCCACCCACTTCTAGACCAACTCCCAACTTGATTTGACCCTCAAATCGGAGCTGAATCCGAGTGGGGGGCTGGTCAAAGACCTAAGGGTGCCCTAAAGGGCCCCTTGTTCACACTAAAGACCGATTGGATACTACCTCAAAGGGAAGCTATAAAAGGATGCCATGGGTGCACTTAGAATTCAAGAATATCATTGTATTGTTATGATGTCTCTATTCTCCTACAAGAAACCTCTTTTCGTCTTGGAGCATACTGGCAACATCTCATTAAGCTATTCACCTCACCTCTTGAGGGAATAAGCTTGGATTTATTCACCGTTTTCTTTCTAGTTTACCATTTGTAGGAAGAGCTCTCACATAGGGGACTCAAGAGCCCTGCCAAGGACGAAGAGGGGATCCACAAGTCCCCCTTTCTCTACGGTGTTTTCCCACTAATATACTTCTCCATTGGTGGCATGATTATTGGTCATTTGTTTGATTAGTTTTGGTTCTAATTCCCTCATGCATTTGAGGTTCATTTCTTTAGTTGTTGTTAGCTTAGTTGTTTGTTTATTTCATGTGATTGAATTGTTTGATTCATACATTAACCCCTGTCTTGTCTAGAAGACCCAACTAGACTTGCAAGTACCCCTGTTTTCTCATTCAAGTGATAAAAGGGACACAACATATTGGCAACCATACTAGGGATAAGGTATCAATTTCCTCCCTATTTGGGTTGTTTGAGCACTTCTTTTTGATTCATTTGACTTGTAGGGATCATAACAGTCCTAGACTTGCCTACAAAGAGCTGAGTTTGGAGATGGAAGAGGATAATTTCACTTAAAATCCCCCCCCCCCACCCCCGGCATGTATCAAAACGTGCGTGAGTATTTTGTCCCACAAACGTGCATTCATAACATTGTGCACCCACAACGTTTTTGTTCTCTGCACATAGTGCACCCAAAGGTTTTTTGTTCACTGCGCATTGTGTGCCCACTACGCTGCTGTCTAAACTGTAACCTGTGCATCTGTCCAGAGTCTTGAAATTGTAATAGTTTTTTGTGATTTTTGAAAGCCCCTAGCCTTCAAAATCTTGCTTTTATGCAATTTGTAAAATCACTACACTTAGATTCCCTCCCCACATGAAGGGTTAGTCAAAACATAGGCACTTAGGAGGTTAAAAAGAACTGTATTTATCCTCTTTTTATTTGATTTGCCAAATGCATGGCTTGTTTTGATTTTAAAATTTAAGTTGAGATCATTTACTATCACATATTTAAACACTTGCATTGGGACCAGAAATCAAACTTTAATAATTAAGTATGCTCTTCTCTCACACCATAGCATGATATTGAAAATCAGAAATGTGATTAAGGAAATTTCATCTCCCTTAAAATATTTAGGAGAGGACAAAGCCCCCCTAGGGCTCCTCTTAGTTTCTTTTCAAAACATCTTAAATTTGCAAGGGCCCATACATGCCCACATGTTGCAAACATAGGATAGTTTTTGAAGCTACTTTCTTAGTTTACATCACTAGGGGAGTTTAAAGGTTATAGAAACAAGCCCATACATGCCCAAATGCTTGCAATATAGGATATTTTTTCAAAATATTTCTTAGATTAAATCACATTAGGGAGTTTAAAGGATTGGTAAGGACTCACATGTCCACATGCTAGTTGTTTAGGGATTTTAAAATTTCACAAGGTTGTACCAATGGCATCTAGCAAAATAGGTAATCAAGATTTGTAAGGACCATAGGAAGTCCACATGTTGCAAGGTGACACCTAACTTATTAAAAATTTGGCACATTTTCTCAGTTGCTCACACACAAAGTCACTACTCACTCACATAATTTCATCTTGAATTGTGGAGGTTGAAGTAGGTTTCTCCGAAGGGATTCCGAAACGTCCCACTATTTATTGAAGAAATTATCCACACCCACTTAAATCAAACGATATTGGTTCACACCCCCAATCTCTCAAACGACCACATCTAATTTTTTTCTAAAAAACTCACTAAGTTTTCCTCCACAGGAGGTGCCAAAAGAAATCTTTTAGTATAGGTAGGATCTTAGGGGTAGGCATCAAAATAACCCTTTGTTATCTGGTTCTCACATCTTTAAACATTAGAAGTTGACAAATAGGGAACTTTAAAATCCTCCAAGTCAAGTGTTCCTAACACCATAAGGCAGGGGGATACCCGTGAAGGGTTGAAGGCCGAGGTCCGATTGTTCTATGAGTCCCCCTTGAGGCACCCACCTCTTGGAAGGGATCTAGCCCGTGACCCATTTCTGAGGATGAAAATCTAAATGCCACACTTTGACTGAGATACCTACTGGACAAATTTTAGCACATCTACCCAGGTGGAAATTGTGGGTTGCAATTGCACCTTGATCATATTTTTTGTGGCGATTGGGAAATATCACCATCTCTTTCGATATATGCACCCTCTACCCCTCATTATAAATGATTATTTCATCCTTCACTAGTTCCTCTTCCGGTGGCTTCAAAACCCACTGTTGAGTGCTATTGGAAGGTCCAATGCTATTTGAGAGGAAGGAAATTACGTCTCTATAGGACACGAGCATTTGTTTTCTTTGTTCTCCCATGTGGAAAAAATCCACCTATGATGAATGCTTCTTGTCAATTTGATTTATGCATGATGCTCTTGTGATTACATGCGATTGTGAGATATATTGTGAAGGTCCAAAATATACAAGTCTCTTATTCATTTATTTCTCTCATCATCATTTGCACACATTCACTTTGCTAGTCTGACATCATAGGGGACCCATAGAATCGTCGTTGGTCTAGATGCTTGCAAAATCTCCCTCCTATTCTAGGAGGAGTTCCTAGCCTCGCCAACTCACCAGCTCAATCCTCTCACACCCCTGTGAGCGCCACTATATTGGGATCAAATTTGCTTGGTTACACTTTACTTGGGTTCAATTCCCAAGGCCAACCATCCACTAGCTCTCCTTTACAAGGAAGCGGGGGGGAAACTTATTTTCAAGGGGGAAGTACAACCCCACCCAACCTCCCTCAAGGGTCAGGTACACAACCTTCTCATACCATCACTGCAACTAATCCTCCACCACCACTCCACATGCCATATTTGGCATCCGTCAACATACCTAATTTGAGTAAACTGACAATTGACCCTATATTGCATGACCCCACATGGCCTGCTATGCCTACCAAACTACCTTCATACATTCCCAAGTTTGAAGGAAAGACATGAGAATATCCCGCCAATCATATCATCACCTTCCACTTATGGTGATCTTAAAAGAACATCATGGATGACTCCATCCGTTTAAGGTTATTTTGGTGCACACTCATAGATCCATCAGCCAAATGGTATGTGGATGAAAAATCAGGGTCCCACGTGACTTTTGAATCCTTGGAAAGAACATTTTTTACCTTCTTTCAACTACCAATTCATCATGACAATGGTCTCGAACTTCTCTTTGAGTTTAAACAGACCTCAACCACACATATCGCTGACCACATTCCCGAATGGTGTCGGCAATGTAGTTTATGCAAAGTAGAAACCACCAAAGAACAATGCCTCGATTAGTTTCTCATATCGCTCGTCTCTCTCCTTTCCAAAGTTGTGGCCTCCACCTTTCCCCAAACCAAAGAGGAAGCCATCAACAAGGATCAACCGTACGACCTCATTTATTCATAATCAGGATAATTATACATAGTACTACCTAACACCCCGAGACCTGTACCATTTGGCTAGGAAAAACCTGGGATGTCTCACTCCATAGATGGACTGATTGGTACCACAACACACCATAATCCATACATCCAACCACCACCTATGTATGGTACACCCCAATATCCACCGATATATGGAGGAACCCCTTATTACCCTCCTCCCCCTTATCAACAACCATACCCTGCTATACCCCCTCCACCCATGAGTGGACCCTTGCCGACACCCATGATGCACCTGAGCATTCAACCAAATTTTGGTACTCCCTCGACCTCAACTTATAACCTGGGCACAAGTGAAAGCGCTATGCCTTCCTATACACCCTACAAATCATTGCCACAAAATATTCCATATTTTCCGTTTCTTGGTCCTCCACAAGGACAACCACATGTTGGGGTTAACTTTGTTCAGCCCTCCCCCATTCAATAATTTCAAAATTTTGAACAAATGAATACGGAAAATTTGGCCCATCATCCAAATAATTCCAAAATAAAGCAAAAAATCGAAACAATAATAACCTAGGACCAAGGGTAAATAAACCCCAACAAAATCAACCTATGGGGGGCAACTAGAACCAGGGTAACTAGAACCCCCAAGGGGGAAATAACAATAAATTCCAAGGGAGGAACAACAATAAAAACCTCAAGACGAAATTCCCTTATGCTATTTGTGGTGAGCATGGTCATTATACTCACCATTCACCCAAATTGTTGACTTCAAACGGATGAAAGATTCCATGAATGCACCACATCCTCCAGCACAACCTACCCCTCAGTAGGCCCCACAAATTTTTTTGCAACAACCACCTCTGACGGTGTTGCAAAACACTATTCCACACCAAGGTGTGATGAATACCCAACAAGAAATGCATCCTGCCCCACCATATATGGGACAATATCAAAACCCTGGGAACCTGGTAGATCACAATATCCTCCTCACAAGTGAAGAAGAAATTCTTTTGCAAACACACAGTTGTCAATAAAACGCACCCCCTAAATCTACTCCCACCACTTTGGAAGAAGTTCCAACTATAGATGGACCACCCTTGATGATTCCATGACCTAACACTGAACCTCCCATTCGTATTCCTTGCATCCCATTACAACATAATGTCAATAACCCTCAGGCTAGGGCTGCACACAATTACAGTCTGGTCGATGACTTGGCACAATCTCCTACAGCCATGTTGGTATTGGAGGTCCTCCAAACCTGTCCCACTCAACGGAAATCCTTAATTTCCACCTTGGGGGAAGTCGACCCTACTGATACTAGACTCATCACATGTAATGATCCCAAGCCATTATGCAATGATCATCACGGTTTTGGTGTCTTTTTAAATTTTTTTCCTGGTTGTGGTATTTAATCAAACACTTTGTTGATCTACTTTTTAGATGTGTTTATATGTGTGTATGCAGCAAATAACAGAAAGAGATAACCATGGAACATACCTCAACCATATGCAATAAAATAGACAAGCCAAAACATCTCAATTCTTCTTTATTCATAAAATAGAGAAACCTACTACAATAAAGATGCCAATCTGGAATGATCAACAGATGGCCAAGAAGATAGACAATAGGTAAGAGCTGCTACAAAATGCTCCTGCTAATACAAAAGATGCCTCCAAAGGATGAATAAGAAATGAAGATCAATACAAGCAGATCTGAATGCCAAACTCTCCAGCTGAAGAATGCCACGCTCCAATAGAACGCTGAAACCCTCAATAACTCAGACCTGCTGCCAAAAGTGTCCAATCACCCTAAGAAATATGCCAACTGATAGATCGGGTGATGGTAAGAACAACCTAGGTGACAGAATATCCAAGATCCCTCTCAATCTCTGTAGATCTGAAATCCCCCACTGAATGGTGCACCCCACTAGATGACTGAAGCCCTAGATAATTCGGCCCTACTGAAGGAGGCCTTCAAATGCTCT
>JASDQU011026061.1:19903-31063 GCA_032191745.1 Picea mariana
AATTTCAGGATTAACTCTCTAAGAAGTGCAACTATGAGATAGGGATGAAGATAATATCTGATCAATTTCTTCTTTGGTATGTGTAGGAAAATTACTTAAGGCTTCAGATGTGGAGATTGTATCTTCTTCTTCTTCTGTTTTGATCAGTTCATAAAATACTCTCCATTGTTCCACTATCAAATCATTAACATAAATTGTTGCAGGTAGAACTAATTTTGAAGGGTGGATAACATGTTTTTCTTCATGCAATAACTCTTCTTAAGGAACAACAATGGGTATTTGGGAATTATAAATTGTTTCTTAAGAAAAAGGAGATTTACCTTTTGAAGATGAAGATAGACCTTGAGTGTCTTTTGATTTCCTCAATAATTTCTCAGGATTTGATACTACTGGAGTTGGCTTAGGGTCTGGGTTGGCTCTAGTCACTTTATTTTTTGAATATGAATCTAATACTGAGGCTTTGGTAGGCTCAGACTTGGATCCCTTCACTTCTCTTTTAGGAGCTAGATATTCTACAATGGAGTCACCCGGTGAAAAATATGTAGTCTACTTCTATATCCAACTCTTTTCCACCATCAAGAGCTAGTATTTCTCACTTTCATTCTTCCTAGGGAATGATATCTTCGTTACTCCGTTCCCCAACAATGACACCAAAATATGTTAGTCCCTAAAGTTGTCCTTTACTACTAATGGAAAGATAGGGCACTTGAGTTATTGCAATGATTTTATGTTTGTAGGTTTATTTTGGATTTTGGACTGTTGATAGGTCAAGTAGTAAATGGAAAAGACAATTTCAATTTCTGATTACAAAAACAAGTTCCAATCATGCTTACTCAGTCAATGGTATTCAATCTGATGAGCTAGATAAGGAAGTTAAACATGAAGTAAATAAAAGTCCAAGTTCACAGTTTGTTAAATCATAAAGAATAATCTTGATCCTAAATATCATTCAGAAACAATAATGAAGTACTTAAACACAGATCATGTAATGAAAAATATTCAACAAAATATTAACTGGCTTCAAACATAAACACAATATAAAATGATTTTCAAAGATACCTATGCATTTAAGTTGGACAATAAAGAATGAAAGACAAGAATATAAGTCTAACCATCAAATATAATTTTCCATTAAGTGTAAAATGTAACAGGTCCCAAACATTACAATCAGAGACATAGTATAATCTTCTCCACTACTCGAACCCTCTAACTCTGTGAACAAATTTTCTTTTTATGAACAGAGTTGGTTACAATAGATCCTATAAACTAGATAAGATTATGATCTAATCTTGATTCTTTACTAACCTATAGGAATCAAATTCTATTGTATTGTTTTCTTTACAATTCCAAGAACTTGGTCTTTAAGAAAAATACTCGATTCTGAGGCTGGATCATATCCTTGAAGATTATCTGGACCTGGAAAATAGGGACTGTTGCAACTACTTCAAGTAACATGTTAAGTTGAGTCTTTGAATCTGCATAAGGCCGTGACCAAAATCTGGCTACAAAAAAGGGTTTTTTTGCTCCTCGAACCTCTCCAACATATCACCAAAAGGGCTATCAAAACTATGATCCTTAGTGAGATAAATACAAAATGTATGTCCTATCATAGCCTGTAACCTTTCACTATTGAGAAGAGGACTGAACTTTGGACTGTTCCCGTTTCAACTTAGTCTTTAGCAATACATTGTTCCAATACAACTTAATATTTATCTTTCTAACTTTTTTGGACATCACATGTTGATTTTTGTTCTTTTTTTTGAGCTTGTGTACTTTTTCTTGTAGCTTGGCATTCCATATTTCAAGTGCCAATCTTTCTTGCTTCAAGTTTTTGATAGATATTTGAAATTTCATGATTTTATGCTTTGATTCATCCCATTTCTTTGTCCTACATTCCTCATAGCATTCATCAAATGCAGGTTGATTTAGATCAATTGATAGTTTGTGCTTTCTTGTTCTCATTTCATACCTATGCCCCTTTGAAGATGACCCCATATTGCTTTCCTTCTCTACAAAATTTTCTAGAAGTTTGGCTTCTTGTAGCTATGGTCCTGGCATCTCGTTTATATCTAGGGTATATGTAGGATCCTGCTCTATTTCTGCTTCAGAATTTGACAATTTTTTTTTCTGGCACTGGTGGTTGTTTCCTAGACCTCACGATCTTCTTTGGAACATTCTCCACTACATCTTCATCTATGATAATAAAATTGTATCTCTTAAGGGAGGGTTTGAATAAATCCTTGGCTTTGAGCCTTAGTTTATTGGTTGCTTTAGTTTTAGGCTTGCTATGATAATATACAACTTGTTTTCCTTTGTCCAACTTACTCTCTTTTTTCTCAGTAGCTTTCTCTATTGGTTTATCCCACGCCTTTGTTTCAGGTTTTGACTTGGCTTCCTGCTGCTGTTCTTCTCTTTTCTTTTCCATTCTCCTTGTATACACTCTATCAAAACACTTAGAATCATGCATTGAAACAAGGGATCTAGGTTCCTGTTTAATTTCAACTTCTTGTTGTAGTTGAAGCTTCCTCTTGCAAGAATTATTTTATTTAGCTACAGGGGAGACTTCCTTCAGTTTTGTAGAATCCTTTGAAGAGTTTCCCTTTTATTTTGAAACTTTAGCTTTCTCTTGTTTTGTGTCTTGTTCATCCAACCCTAAAAAGCTCAATAATTGCTTCCAGGTCATTTGAACCTCCCTGGAAATTATGGTAACCTTGGAAATTACGGTAGAAATGGTACCAACATGCATTGATGATTTTTTTCATTTCAGTGTAAGCTTCCAACAATTCACCTCCAATTGGTTCCAAACGAATATCCAGACCAGTCTTCTTAGGTGCCATAATTATGACTTCAATCTCTGTCAACTTGTAGATGCTAAGGTTTCAATTTGATATTTTTTTGGAACTTTCTTGCATAGGTAAGTGATACAGAGAGGTTTCCTCATCTACAAGAATGATGTTATGCTCTCATTTTAATTATACAAATTCCCTCTCAAAATTAAATTATCACTTGGAATGCTTCAAATCATGGCCCGAAACCCATCTTTAGTAGACGCATAAACATGTACCTTCTTGTGTTCTATGAATGATATCCCTTATGTTGAATCATCATTTGACAATAATCATGTTTCTACATAATTCCCTGCATGATATTCTGGATTCTGTCGAGGCGATTAACACTATTTTTGGGACTAAGACACGTTGAAACATGATGAATTTAGGTTCTAAAAGAATGAAAACATTCTTGTAGAGACTCTGTCCCTCTTTCAATTCAAATCTATCTCGCTAAAAGCATATGGAAATTAATTCAAGAAAAGAAAAACACAACCAAAATCATAAAAAGAGAATGGACAAAGAACTTAATACAAACCAAGGTATAGTGAAACAAGGTTTTTTGGAATGAAAAGGTAGGGATGGGTTTTTATGGATAACATAGGCTAAAAATGAAGGGTAATGGGTTATAGTAAGTCTGAGGACTAACATTGGCTCCTTCTAGGGATAATGTTTTATAATAAAACATAAGAACTATGCAGACTGATTCCTTCCTTTCCCACTTTATCATTTTTGAATATCCACCTGTTTTTTTGTTTTTTCAACTGCTATGATCCCTGCTTTATTTAAGATCAATCTTGCATACTGAAAAATAAAAAGCTAATTGTAGACTAGTGTATCCATTGGGATTGGAGTCATTATTTGATCTATTTAAACACACCAAATTAAAACTGAAAACTATGTACAAACTGAAACATTCTGTCTTGTTAAAAGAAGTAATGTTTCAAAAACCACCCACTTACTGGGCCCCCAATGATATAAGTATCATCCAAAATATGCAAGAGGAAAGTATTGTTGTTTAACACCTTGGCTATTTTGAAAGGAACAAAATATAAATTGTCAAACTTTCCATGCTTGGATTTGTCCTCTCTTCTAGCATCCCACCTCAGCACAAGATCTCCTGCTTTAAAACTGTCTTTTTTGGTCTTTTTGTCAAATGTGTCCTTGACCTTGATCTGATATGCTTCAGATTCATCATTCAAATTTTATCTCTTTTGATGAACTTCAATGACCTGAAAAATTCTCCTTTGAATGTCATTTGTTTCTTCCAACTGTTCTTGCAGGAATTTTAATACTGGTAAACCAAGTTGAGTTGGAAGGATGGCATATGTCCCATAGACCAACTGAAAAGGAGTGGGTCCAATTGATTTATTAGTACTGATCCTATCAATCCATAAGGAAAACTTCAGTTTGGAGTCCCATGACCTTTTATTCTCTGTTAACAATTTCTTCATGATTCCGACAATACTTTTTTTGGAAAAATTTGTTAACCCATTACCTTAAGGGTAATATGGGGTGGAGTGTGACAAATTAATATTGTATTTTCCACAAAATTCAACCATAGAAGTAGACTTGAATGCTCGCGCCTTTTCTGTAACTAATTTACTAAGGACATCCAAACCTCGAGAAAACATTTCCTTCTAGAAATCTCATGATTACTTTGTCTATTGCATTTCTTGTAGGGACAACCTCAATCCATTTTGTAAAATAATCCATGGCTGTGAGAATCCATCTATTCTTCCCAGAGGAAGGTGGGTGAATTTCTCTAATGAAATACAAGCTCCATTGCTGAAAGGATCCATTTGAAATTACAGGTTTCATGGGAATGGATAGAATCTACGAATTTCCTACAATAAAATTAGCAGGGAGACCTCTGCAATTATAGGCTCAGGCTTGAATCCCTTCACTTATATTTTAGGAGCGAGATCTTCTGCTATGGAGTTGCAGGTGAAAAATATGCAGTCTACTTATGTATCCAACTCTTGTTAACCATCAAGAGCTATTCTTTCTTACTTTCGTTCTCCCCAAGGATAGATATGTTCGTTATTGCATTCCCCGACAATGACACCAAAAGATGTTAGTCCCTAAAGTTGTCCTTGATTTCTAAGGGAAAGCTAGGGAACCTTAGTTATTGCAATGGTTTTATGTTTGTAGGTTTATTTTGGATTTTGGATTGGTGGATAGGTCAAGTAGTAAATTAAAAAGGAAATTTCAATTTCTGATTACAAAAACAAGTTCCAATCACACTTACTTAGTCAATGGCATTCAATATGATGAACTAGATAAGGAAGTTAAACATGAAAGTAAAGAAAAGTGCAAGTTCACAATCTGTTAACTCATAAGGAAGATTCTTGATCCTAAATATCATTCAGAAACAAGAATGAAGTACTTAAACACAGATCTTGTAATGAGCAACAATCAACAAAATCTTTACTGGCTTCAAACATAAACACAATATCAAATGCTTTGCAAAGATACATATTCATTTAAGTAAGACAAGAAATAATGAAAGACAAGAAGATAAGTCTAACCATAAATATCCTTTTCCATTAAGTGTAAAATGTAACAGGTCCCAAACATTACAATAAGAGACAGAGTATAATCTTCTCCACTACTTGAACCACCTAACTTTGTTATTATTTTTTCTTTTATGCACAGAGTTGGTTACAATATATCCTATAAACCAGATAATATTATGATCTAATCCTGATTCCTTTCTAACCTATAGGAATCAAATTCTATTGTATTGATTTCTTAAAATTCCAAGAACTTTGTCTTTAAGGAAAATACTTGATTGTGAAGCTCGATTGTATCCTTGAAGATATTATGGACCTGGAAAATATGGATTGTTGCAATTGCTTCAAGTAACATGTTAAGATGACTCTTTGATTCTGCATAAGGCTATGACCAAAATGTGGCTGCAAAAAAGGGATTTTTACTCCTCGAAACTGTCCAACATCTCACCAAAAGGGATATCAAAACTATGATCCTTGGTGAGATAAATAAAAAAATGTATATGCTATCATAACTTGGAACCTTTCACTGTTGAGCAGAGGACTGACCTTTGGAATATTCTTGTTTCAACTTAGTCTTGTGCACTACATTGTTCCAATACAACTTAATATTCATCTTTCTAACTTTGNGATATATATGTTCGTTATTGCATTCCCCGACAACGACACCAAAAGATGTTAGTCCCTAAAGTTGTCCTTGATTTCTAAGGGAAAGCTAGGGAACCTTAGTTATTGCAATGGTTTTATGTTTGTAGGTTTATTTTGGATTTTGGATTGGTGGATAGGTCAAGCAGTAAATTAAAAAGGAAATTTCAATTTCTGATTACAAAAACAAGTTCCAATCACACTTACTTAGTCAATGGTATTCAATATGATGAACTAGATAAGGAAGTTAAACATGAAAGTAAAGAAAAGTGCAAGTTCACAATCTGTTAACTCATAAGGAAGATTCTTGATCCTAAATATCATTCAGAAACAAGAATGAAGTACTTAAACATAGATCCTGTAATGAACAACAATCAACAAAATCCTTACTAGCTTCAAACATAAACACAATATCAAATGATTTGCAAAGATACATATTCATTTAAGTAAGACAAGAAATAATGAAAGACAAGAAGATAAGTCTAACCATAAATATCCTTTTCCATTAAGTGTAAAATGTAACAGGTCTCAAACATTACAATAAGAGACAGAGTATAATATTCTCCACTACTTGAACCCCCTAACTTTGTTATCAATTTTTCTTTTATGCACAGAGTTGGTTACAATATATCCTATAAACCAGATAATATTATGATCTAATCCTGATTCCTTTTTAACCTATAGGAATCAAATTCTATTGTATTGATTTCTTAAAATTCCAAGAACTTTGTCTTTAAGGAAAATACTTGATTGTGAAGCTAGATTGTATCCTTGAAGATATTATGGACCTGGAAAATATGGATTGTTGCAATTGCTTCAAGTAACATGTTAAGCTGACTCTTTGATTATGCATAAGGCTATGACCAAAATGTGGCTGCAAAAAAGGGATTTTTACTCCTCGAAACTGTCCAACATCTCACCAAAAGGGATATCAAAACTATTATCCTTGGTGAGATAAATAAAAAAATGTATATGCTATCATAACTTGGAACCTTTCACTGTTGAGCAGAGGACTGACCTTTGGAATATTCCTGTTTCAACTTAGTCTTGTGCACTACATTGTTCCAATACAACTTAATATTCATCTTTCTAACTTTGTTGGACATCTCATATTGATTTTTGTTCTTTTTTTTGAGCTTGTGTACTTTTTCCTGTAGCTTGGGATTCTAGAGTTCAAGTGCCAGTCTTTCTTTTTTCAATTTTTTGATAGATTTTTAAAATTTCTTGATTTTATTCTTTGATTCATCCCCTGTCTCTATCCTACATTCCTGATAGCCTTCCTCAGGTGCAATTTTATTTAGATAAATTTACAGCTTGTGCTTTCTTGTTCTCATTTCATACATATGCCCCTTTGAAGATGACCCTATAGTGCTCTCCTTCTCTACTGAATTTTCTATAATTTGGGCTTCTTGTATGTATGGTCCCGAAAAATAATTTATATCTAGGGTATATGTTGGATTATGCTCTATTTCTACTTCAGAATTTGACAATTATATTTTTGGTACTAGTGGTTGTTTCCTAGACCTTAGGATATTTTTTGTAACCTTCTCCACTGCATCTTCATCTATGATAATCAAATTGTATCTCCTGAGGGAGGGATTGAATAAAGCCTTGGATTTGAGCCTTAGTTTACTAGTTTCTCTAGTTTTAGGCCTACTATGATAATCTACAACTTTTTTTCCTTTGTCCAACTTACTCTGTTTTTTCTCAGTAGTTTTCTCTATTGGTTTATCACAAGCCTATGTTTTGGGTTATGACTTGGATTCCTACTGTTGTTCTTCTCTTTTATTTGCCATTCTTTTTGTACACACTCTGTCAAAACTCTTAGACTCATACCTTGAAATAGGGGATCCAGGTTCTTATTTAATTTCAACTTCTTGTTGTAGTTGAATCTTCCTCTTGCAAGATCTAGTTGATTTGGCTACATGGGACACTTCCTTCAGTTTTGCAGAATCCTTTGAAGAGTTTCCATTTTCTTTTGAAACTTTAGGTTTCTATTATTTTTTGTCTGGTTCATCCAACCCCACAGAGCTCAATAACTGCCTCCGGGTCATTTGAACCTACCTTAATGCATACAAAACCAATTTTTTCATCAAACCTTGATGAATTAAACTCTTACGAGCAGTTTGGGGATGATTCTGCACTCTCTTAGACATTTTGGTCAAGCTTTTTAACATGTAAGTAGGAAGACTCATCTCTAGGTCTCCATTTGGCATTTAGATGCATAAAAATCCTCATATGGTAAATACATGCATAAGAAAATCGTCCCTCACCTGTTATATATTTCTGGACGAGTGTCAATACATTCCTCCATTCTTCCTTTAACCATTTAGTTAGGATCACTTGAATCCAGTCAGGATCGTTATGCTCTTGTAGTTTTTTTTTTTTTTTTTTTAGTATATATTTGCAGACAACTCAACTTTCTTCCACCATCTCTCACCATGCATAGGTAAGTGACATTCCAACCCAATCGAGTGCTCTGTAACATATATTAATTATCTCCCCACTTGAGTTTTGAAACCATCAAAATTCTAGGTAAACAACATCGAAACCTCTTCTCGGTAACCCTCGAATTTAGAAAAGAAATGGTACCAACCTGCATTGATTATGTTTTTCATGATTTCAGGGTAATCTTCCATCAATTCACCTCCAATTGGTTCCAAATGATTATCTAGACCACTCTTCTTAGGTGCCATAATTCTGACTTTGATCTCTATCAACTTGCAGACGCTAGGGTTTCAATTTGATATTTTTTTGGAACTTTCCTGCATAGGTAAGTGATACAAATAGGTTTCCTTGACTGTAAGAATGATTCTAGGCTCCTATTTTAATGATACAAATTCCTTCTCAAAATTAAATTATCACTTGGAATGCTTCAAATCGTGACCCAAAACCCATCTTTAGTGGATGCATAAACATGTAACTACTTGTACTCTTTGAATGATAACCCTTGTGTTGAATCATCATTTGACGATAATCATGTTTCTAAGCAATTCCCTTCATGATCTTTTGGATTCTGTCAGGGTAGGTAACATGATTTTCGGGACTAAGACACGTTAAAAAATGATGAATTTAGGTGCTACAAGAATGAAAACATTCTTGTAGTTACTGTGTCCCTCTTTCAATTCAAATCTATCTCACTAAACACATAAGAAAATTGATTCAAGAAAAGAAAAACACACCCAAAATCATAAAAAGAGAATGGAAAAAGAACTTAATACAAACCAAGGTATAGTGAAACGAGGTTTTTTGGAATGAAAAGGTAGGAATGGGTTTTTATTGATAACATAGGCTAAAAATGAAGGGTAATGGGTTATACTAAGTCTGAGGATTAACACTGGCTCCTTCTGGGGATAATGTTTTATAATAAAACATTAAGAACTATGCAGACCAATGCCTTCCTTTCCCACTTTATCATTTTTGAATATCCACCCCCTTTTCTGTTTTTTCAACTGCTCTGATCCCTGCTTTATTTAAGATCAATCTTGCATACTGAAAAAGAAAAAGCTAACTGTAGAATAGTGTCTCTATTGGGATTGGAGTCTTTATTTGATCTATTTAAACAAACCAAATTAAAAATGAAAACTGTGTACAAACTGGAGCATTCTGGCTTGTTAAAAGAAGTAGTGTTTCAAAAACTACCCATTTACCGGGCCACCAATGATTTCAGTATCATCCAAATTATGCAAGAGGAAAGTATTTTTTTTCAAAACCTTGTCTATTTGAAAGGACCAGACCATAAATTATCAAACTTACCATTCTTGGATTTGTCCTCTCTTCTAGCATCCCAACTCAACACAATATATCCTTCTTTAAAACTGCCTTTTTTGGTATTTTTGTCAAATGCTTCCTTGAACTTGCGCTGATATGCTTCTGATTCTTCATTCAACTTTTCTCTCTTCCACTGAACATCAATGATCTGGAAAATTCTCCTTTGAATGTTATTTTGTTCTTCCAACTCTTCTTGTAGAAATTTTAATATTGGAAAACCAAGTTGAGTCGGAAGGATGGCATTTGTTCCATAGACCATTTGAGAAGGAGTGGTTCTAAATGATTTCATAGTGCTGATCCTATTAGTCCATAAGGAAAACTTTAGT
Source organism: Picea mariana (assembly GCA_032191745.1). Classification (NCBI taxonomy): domain Eukaryota; kingdom Viridiplantae; phylum Streptophyta; class Pinopsida; order Pinales; family Pinaceae; genus Picea; species Picea mariana. The sequence goes on from JASDQU011026061.1 coordinate 29,987, forward strand.
TTGTAGTCCCATGGCATTTTTCTCTCTGTTAACAATTTCTTCATGATTTTAAAAAGACTTTTTTTGGAAGAATTTTCTAACTAATTACCTTAAGGGTAATATGGGTTGGAGTGTGACAACTTAATATTGTATTTTCCACAAAATTCAACCATAGAAGCAGACTTGGGTGCCTACGCATTATCTGTAACTAATTTCCTAGGACATCCAAACCTCGAGAAAATATTTTCTTTTAGAAATCTCATGATGACTTTGTATGTTGCATTTCTTATAGGGACAACCTTAATCCATTTTGTACAATAATATGTGGATGTGAGAATCCATCTATGCTTCCCAGAGGAAGGTGGTTGGATTTCTCCATTGAAATATAGGTCCCACTACCGAAAGGGTCCATTTGCAATTATAGGTTTTAGGGGCAGGGATAGAAGCTGCTGCTTTCTTGCAAACTTTTGACACTATTCACATGCTCTAACCTATGAAAACACATCAGAATATAATACAGGCCAATAGTAGCCTACGCTTAGGATCTTGAAGGTTGCATCTTTCCAGTGATGGTGTCCTCCACAAGAACCTTTATGAAAATCAATCAAAATTTGCTTAATTTCTTTCTCATCAACACATTTTAGTAGAACTCCATTAAGATCTCTCCAAATAGTTCTTGATTAACTATGCAATACTTCACATTTTTACGTTTCAAAAATATAACCTTAGACTTGTCAAAATCAAGAGGAGTTTGAAGGTTTTGCAAAAAGTAAACAATGTATCTATACCAAGATTAAAAAAAAAACATTTTTCGATTACCTGTAAGCCTGCTCCTTCAACCTACAATCCTGATTTATCTGATTGACTAAAAATTTGATGCAGTCCAAGAAATTTATAATTTGAGTCAACAAGTAACTCTTCAGGACCCTGTACCTTGATCATTTTGGTAGGTTTTATGAGAAAATTTTGTTCCAAAAGCTTGGTTATCCATTTCCCCCTCTTTCCTTCACTATCTGTTTGATCAAGAATTTCTTTCACAACATTGTTTGGAACATAAGATATTATTTCAGAGTGAAAAACATAAACCCTAAAGGATTT
>JASDQU011026063.1:6011-18575 GCA_032191745.1 Picea mariana
TGTCTATTAAATTACGACTAGATGAGTTCTTATTTCAAAGTATTTTTTTATGTCAAATTTCATATTTATGTCTATTAAATTATAGATTGTAAAATTTTCTCTTCTCAATACTTTATTTGTTTTGGGTTGCATTGTTTTATTTTCTAATATAATATTTTCAAATGGTTTTCACATTTACTCTAAAAATATTATATGTGTGTGAACAAGAAACATTATTTTATGGTATTCTTTACAATCGATTTTAATAATACATGATGGGACACATTATGGTCTTTCAAACAAGTATTTTTCCCATAACCTAAATATTTCTAACAACATGATTGGTGCTCTCTAAAATTTTAACCATCCTTTTGCCCATATTTTTCCTAACAATAGCTAAATCCTATGATTTTAGCAAGGCCAAAAATAATTGACATTTAATGCATCATTTTTTATTCAAAACTCTCTTTAATAATTTCATTGCATTACGAGTTAATAGTTTGTTTAGGTGATTTACCTTTAAATATCTCTAGGGTGCTTTCATCAACATGAAAAAATTTAGGAGTTCTTATTGGTAGACTAGATGGAAGAGGTAAAGAAGGTGGACTTGAAGTTGGGAACCCATGAACATGACATTGCAGAGATTCACTAGGAGATTGTAGCATTTCATTCACTTGATGGTCAGGATTCATAGTGCACTAGAGATGTTGGTGGTTGGTATGATGATCATCTAATTGTTAGAAAACAACATGCACAATAGAATCATCTTCACTAGAAATTTGTATACAATTTGAAAATCTAATTTATCCCTCTATATAATTAGTGTTTACCAAAATTTGCATGCATTCATCAACTTAATCACTATTTAGTTGATTGAACATGAATTGGAGGTTGACTTGATGTTAGAATTGATGTCTCCATTGGACACCTATGCTTCAATTATCATGACAAAGTAAAGATCATCAGGGTATCTATTTTGTATGGAATTTGAGGTGGTGACTAATGGATGCCTATGTTTTTCCATATCCAACTTTACCTTTTCTCTTAGTTCATTAAATTTTGTTCATGGAATTTGAGGTGGTGACTAATGGATGGCTATGTTTTTCCATATCCAACTTTACCATTTCTCTTAGTTCATTAAATTTTTTAGGGGATTGCTCCTTCGTAATATTTTTTTTTTCTCCAGTTGTGTTTGTTTCCCATGTTCACAGGAATTGAAAATAATAAAAAAATGACAAAATTTGTTTTCCCAATCACACAAACCAAAAAAAAAATATTAATGGAACAATATTTCTTGGGAAAAGTTTGTGCTTATGCCTAGTTTTTTTTAAGAAAACAAGGTCGTGCTTCGTTCCTTTTTCTATTTTTGATGAAACAAAAATCCATACAAAGAAATAATGTTCACCATTTATATTACAATGGTTCACAAATGACCCCAACAAACAACAAAAAAATGAGAAAAAAAGTGAGGATTTTGCAAACAATGAATGGGTCTTAGTGCCTAATGAAGAATGGTTCTTGATCCCTAAACAAGATTGGGTCATATCCCATAATTGTGAATAGTTTGTAGGGACATACTCAGGTTCTTTAGAATCTATGCGTGATAAAGGGGCCATGGGTAGATTTTGTGTAATAAAAATGGATCTCAAGGCATAAATATTGTGAGAGGGGAAACAAGGAGAATGATCCCTAAATGAAGATTCTTTAACTCAAGTGTCATGAACAACACCCATAATTCATGTAGAGACTTAAGTTATATAATGGGACAAATATGTCCTTGAGCCACCATATTGGACCCTTATTGGGTAACTCTAGCATACAATAGGGATATGAGCACCATGATTATACCACAACACAGGATATAGATAGGAATGTGTCTTGAATCCACATTGAGAGTGGTTCTTGGGGACATGGTTGTGGTTTGTAGCATCTAAGTGGGATATGAGTGCCAAGAGTAGGTTTTGTGCATATGAAATGAACCTTGAGGCCTAAACATGGTCGAGGGAATTAAGGGGCTTAAGCCATAAATGAAACTTCTAAATCTAAAATACCATGGTTAGGTGAGGAAAACACATGGGCCTTGGCCCTCAAAAATAGTTTAGTGTGCTTGGTTGTCATAAACAACACCTATAAACCACAATACATAACCTCTTTAGGGGGTATTTAACCTTAGAGTTGGATATGGATGACATTAATAGGTTTTCACATCAACGATGGGTCATAAAGCCTTGAACATGGTTTAGGAAGGGAAACAAGTGCCTCAAGATAAACATAGATATTGACTTAATGAGAATTGTGGGCTAAAAACGAGAACTCTAGCCCAAAAACACCCATATTTTTTGGTCAAAAACACCAAAATCCACCCCCATTTCAAAAGGTAGCACTACTGGTAGAACCTCGTAATTTTTTGTGTGGTTAAAATTGCGACCTTTATGAAATCGTGGTGTTGACAATCGATACCATTGTGGAAAAATGATCCTTGAATTGAAAAGTGGCACTTCCAATAGCACCTTTTTTTTAGACTTAAAATTATGACTTATTTGAAACTGTGGCCTTGAAAACTATTACCATCGCAAATAAAATATTAAAATTGACTCCTGAATCAAAAAATTGAAAAAATGTTTTGTAATTTTTTTTAAAAATTACATTAAAAATGAAAAAAAAGTAACCCCTAAACAAGTAAAATGGGAAGAATATAAAATAACAACATTATAATTTTGTCGATGTTTCGACAATGAAAAATTATCTTTTCTTCACCATTTTGGCACCAAAAACTTATCTTCGACCGATGTTTCAACTCAAAAAAGTTATTGGTAGAAGATAATTTTTTCGACGCCAAAAATTATCTTCTGACATTGTATCAACACCAAAAACTTATCTTATGTCGATGTTTTGGCAATTAATCCACATCTTCTTGTCGGCGTTTCGGCAAAGAAAACACATTTTCTCGTCAAAAGGATTCCTTTTTCGACATCCAAAAAGATATTTTAGTGTCGATGTATTGGAGAATGGTGTACATTCTTCATTGATACACATTGTATCCGTGACTAAGGGACATCTTCATAATTAGTCATTCTTTTGTAATTTTCGGGCTCATGACTATCACAAAAACACCCGACTTGGACATCTAAGTAAAATATAAGTACTTAGAGGCCAACTCGACCCCCATACAACAAAAATAACATACAAAAACATAATTTTAATGCCTTGAATCCAAATTTTCATGGTTGGGAAAGCTAAAATTTTACCCAAATCTACACACAGATTTAGAATTTATCTATTGTAGCAGGCCCATACAAGATTGGTGTTGTAACCAGAGCTCGGATACCACCCTATAGTGTCCCCACTACATGAAACATAATTTTTTTTGGATAAAAATAAAACTAAATGCATTTACAACATTTATAAAGCATGAATGCAACAACTTATACCCATACACAACAACATATATTTGCTTAAAAATAGGATTTCATATACAACAATAAAAACTCATGAATAAAAATCATAATCATAGATAAAAACACTTATCTTTTAACAAAAAATAATAAATTTACTGTAGGATGATGCAACCCCTCTTCCCTCCTAGGGGTTATGTAACCTCCCAGTCAAGGATCTTCAAATATCTGAGATGGATCAACTCTTTGGGCCCTTGCTAGAACCCAAAACTACTTTAGACAGGCCCATTTTTTTCATGCGTCCTCGGGCTGTGATCCGGGCCTAAAGCTCTAAAGTCATTTAGACCTTGGGATTGGGTTGTTTCTCTCCTCTCTAACACATGGCGCTTGCAAAGTGTCCAAATCTGAACTGGAAGAATCTCGATCCACTCTCCATGCATCCTCGCGATTTGACGACTGGCGGTTTTTTGGCCCTTTGGGTCTCCAGACTTCAGAGGTTCCCACAGCCCCAAGCTTCCAATACCCTGGAGCATCGAATTGGAGAACCTCTAAAGGGTAAAGATCAACAGTCCACAACCCTCAACCAACCGACGGTTGAGATATCCTCCGAAACTCCAGCCTTCGAGAATACGGGAGTCCTCACGACTCTGCACCCTATTTCTTTCGAACCCCAAGATCTTTACATGTCGAACCCTTCTCCTAGCTGACAGTTGTCCTCTTGATGGATGACCCAAATCGGATTCACCTTTCGACCCTTTGGGATTCTTTCACCCTTCTGCACCCTCTTTCTTCTGGAGCACTTACCTTCCAAATGACACGATCTAGTGCCACATGTTTACCACTTTGGATGGCTCTGATGATTTCCATCTTTCAGAGTTTTATGAAACCTGCAACTCTTAGCACCTACCTCCTCTCAAATATTCATTCCTATGAACCACAATAATCCCCTGACAGGTCGCTTCGCCAATGAACGAACCCGATTTAATTCAGACCTCGGGACTTCGACAGTCCCCACTCCTTTGTGCTTCAAAACTTCTGAATGTGTGATGTCCGTAGGACTTGCACTATTATACTCCACGCAACTCTCCTTGATCTGACGGTTGTTGGATCACCTGCCAACTCCTGAATGAATCTTGTTTGTTAGTCCCGCGCCTCAGACAATCCTCCATTGTGTGTGCTCCTCCTCTTCTTGGACTCTGATCTGGTGGTCCAGGTCTGATCTTCCTCCAAGAAGCAAAGACTCTTGTATCTTCTCCCGTTCCACTTTGTGATTTCTTCTAGAATGAAGGATTTCTTCAAACTTATCAAAGGCTAGTGCCTTTTCCCCTCCTGTGAGTTTGACTGCTTGGAGTCTCGACTTGTGCTTCTGGGAAACATTATCCCTCCTGAGCTTGAGTTCTTTAAAACTCAAAGAGGCTTGGCCCTTCGAACTTTTCTCTACAAGTTCAAATGACTTGTCTTCTTCCTGCATTGTTGAAAGCACTATTTCTCATGAGTTTAAACTTGCTCAAACTTAAAGAGGTTTAGGCCTTATGCCTTGTCAAAAAAAATTTGGTGTACTCCTAGAACTCCATGCTCTTCCTCTTAAGCTTATGAACCTGAGAATAATTTCATCACTGCGCAAACTTTGCACTGTCTTCAGAATCTTATGCTAGAAAGGGTTATTGGCCTCTGTTCATATTGCAGACTCTTTGTGCACACTTGCACTATCTCTTCCGAGCTTTGAAATCACTCGCCTTATAAGGAACTCGACCCTTCTACTTCCTCTAAGGGAATTTATGGTTCCCACCTAGCACGATCTGTGCTCATCCTCCTGAAATTTTCAAACTTGAAACAAGTTATCCTGTGCACGCCTTGCGCCTACTCAATCCACACCTTGCAGAGCTTCTTCCCCCAGAGTGTTTAGCAACTCTGGTTACTTCAACTTCTCCAACACTTCAGAGTGGGTTGGTCCTGTGCACTCTTTGCACCTGCTCAAAGCACTCCTTGTTGAGCTTACAGATTGTTCAGTAGCTATGTGAGTTTCTTCTCCTTGACACTCCTCTTCTCATAACTCGAAATAGAGTTTATGTGTGCACACTTGCACCTACTCAATTCCCTCATGGCATAGCTTCATAGAGTGTTCAACAAATATGTCTCTATGTGCCTCCTCTTCATAGTCTCTCCTCCAAGGTGTTCAGTAACCTTGAGGATCCTCTTGAGTGTGTAAATGTTCTGGTGTTCCCGCCTGGAACATTCTTCTCTGAATCGAAATAGTTCATATGCACACTCCTTGCGCTGGCTACAAAGTTTTAGTACTCTGTCATGCACTCCTTGCATAGCCTAAAGAACCTATAACAAATCCAAAAAAGTCTCAAATAGATAGTGAATTCTATATTATCCCTGCAGATGGAAACTTATCACATACATATACAACATATACATACATAAACACACATTGATAATATTAATTTAAACATTCACAAAACATGAATTGATAAACAATGAAATATGTTCTTTCGTATTTATATCTGAATGCTAATTACAATATGTGAAAGCTCAGACTTGTTGGTAGGTGAAATTGACCATCCGTCAACTAGAAGACCGAGTCTAGTCCGGGGTTGTCTTAATAACCCAAGTTGTTTGGTGTAACTCATTCTGACGGGTTTAATGGATCCATTAGCCAATATAAAATCCTAAGAGAAAATAAAAAAGAGAAAGAAATCACTAACTAATTACTAGATACTATGTATATGTACATATGCAGTAATATAACTATTGTAGATATTTTAAGCACAAACTACACTAATATCACTTATATACATCATATACAATTTGCAAGTTTTAATCTAAACTTATGAAATCAAATGTGAAAGTAATATTTGTTAAGAAGTAGATAAAGAAAGCACATTTAAAACTTTTTTTTGTTTTCCTTTATAAATCTAACTAATTTTGCATAAAAAAATTTACAATGAAAGATAAACGTGTGGATAGTCAAAAGTTGAACCATACATTCTAGTTTCATTGACATGTAAATGACAGAAAAATATAAAGGAGCTAACCTATTAGTGAGTTAGTGAGGTATATCCAAGCATTTGCATGAGTGGAGAACATCCAACTGCCATGTACAAGAGAGAAATCTGCAATGAACCTTGTGACTATTCTAAATGAATTCAAAACATGTATTAGCAGCTTAGGTTTTAATGACAGAGAAGGACACACAAACATAAACCCGTGATCTCATAATTACACATGATTACAACAAGATAAATCTAAAAGAAACCTATGCATTTCATCATTCGATTAAAACTTAAAGATAAATCCTATCATTCTAATTGAAGATATGATCACAGCATTAATATTTTGAGAAACAAGTTGTAGATTGTATTTATAATATAAACATCCTGCACATAATAGATCATTAAGTCTAAAGCTATCAGACCTATTAATGTATTAGGATTAACAAAATTTAAATGAAAACATCATTAACAAAAGGCTAAAGCCAAAATGAATATATGTTGTTTCATTAAGTTCTGGAATCACTCCTCCATCTCTTGCCCTCAGCCAAGATGATTTCATTACAAAAATATGGAGTATTTAAAGAGTTCACAAAGGCTAAACTTCTTATCTTCTAAGATAGGATCAGATCTCAAAAATGTTTAAAAGTTACAAATATAGAGGTCTTGAAGCCACTCAAGATCAAACTACATCTTCAGTATTTATGAGAATTTTCTCCTATTTACAAAATAAGCAAAGGAAAATAACTAATCGACCAAGTCCAACATGCTCCATCCCAACATTAATTACATTCTATCCTGATAAAAATGACATGAAGAAATCAAATATTATTAACTATCCATTACTAAATTTAATATGAGAAATTGACTTGGCTACAGAATCTCTCGATTATGTCACCAGTCTTATTATTAGTAATAGAAATCTAAATCGATATGGATTAATTAAAAAATTAAAATAACAAAAAGTATAATTTTGATAAAAACCAATCTCGCCATTCGATTGATAACATAATTCGAATCACAAAATCTCAGAATTGATCACAGCTTTGACACTGTCAGCATTTTTTATTATGATATTGCTTGTCCTCTTCAAATGTTTTACTTGTTGTTTTGCATTTTCCTTGAGCTCACAGTTTTCATTCGCCAATAAGTCATTTTGAGCCAAGAGATCTTTGATCCTCACTTGAAGGATAGGGATGTCTGTGCAGTACTGACCTACCCAATGTAAACAAACTTCACAATGTTAAGCAGGGGCAATCGGTTGAGGAAGTGTGAAATTGTGTGGTAAAACATCACTGCTACCCATTGTTGGCCTTTGACCAATTTTGATACCTATAAATTCCTTGTTGTCCTTCAAACACGGTGGCAGATTATTCACATAATCGAATGGTTGATATGGTTCAGAACAATTTGGATCTTCTTGTGCTAGAAACCTCTCGATGTCGGAGTTAGAATCCTCATGGATCTTGATCGATTCGATCGAGCTCACATGAGCTTTGGATTTATTTCACAGACTCCTTGAAATGAGTCTGCCATGCCTCTTATTACAAAACCCTATTTCTTGATTTTTCTTTGGTTGTTTGTGTGTGTGTTTGTTTTTGGTTTTTATAGTGGGATTAGGGAAAACAATTTGTTCATGCTCAGAAGTTTTAATAGCCCTAGAACTAGCATCTTGTTGCTCACACAAAGGCTCATCAGGCAATGCCCTTTCGGGAGGGTTTTCATACAAGAAGTTTGGCCTAACACTTGAGAGCCCGATAGGTTTCTTTATCATAGGTTTATCTACCACAGGGGTCTCTCACTGTGGTGCAACTCATGCCTCATTGATGTTGCAACTCTCACTGTAGGACCATTGATGCAAATTTGAGACAGGTGTTGAAACTCCCTGCCTGATGTAACAACACATCATTCAACCACACAATTATTATCTAGGGATCGACCAGGAAGTCAAACAACCAAATCCTTCATGCAGGAAATGAAAAAATCTATTGGGTGTCTAGAAAGGAACGAATGACTCAGTTGGCACTTTCCATGCGGCTGATTAAGTTAGCATGTGCCTGATCTTTTCTATCTTTTGGAGAAAATGATGTAACGAGATGGAAAAACCAGATTCTCATGGTTGTCCATCAATTTTCTTGATTAATTTAGGAATAATTTATTGTGTATAAATACCCTTTCTCTCTCTGAGTCGAGAGCACGGAAAGGAGGCAAAAGAAATTTAGTGAACAAAATTATATTGATCTACACATTTTCCTTCAATATAAGTTTCATTTTGTTCTTGTCTAAATGATTGTGTGTTGAGCATTTAAGCACCCTATTGCATTTGTAAACCAATACCTTGTGTAAGGAGGTAGCCCCCCCTTCTTAGCTTGGTATCATTTATATCTTTTGTATTTTATAGAAGTAGCTAAAGCATCTTTTATCTATTTTATTTTATTTCCAACAATTCCTTTATTAACTCCTTGTTGTAACTCTAGTATTTTTCCATTGTTGCAACTCATGTTTCGTCCACTCCATGCTGACACTATAGAATTCTATTTTCTGACTAAAGAACCTATAGATGTAGCTTCCCTTATCGATTTCTTTTATTTCCAACAATTCCTCTGTTAAATAATTTGTTGTAACTCTCATACTTCTTGTATTGCAATTCTCATTGTTGTGACTCTCGTTGTTGCGACTCCCATTTCTATGACTCTTGTTGATGAAACTCCTTTTGTTGCAAGTCCTATACTCACATTACATCATTTAGCTTTGTGGCTAAAAGTTTTTTTGTTTGCAATTTAGGTTAGTTTATTTTCTGTGTTTATAATAACATTTCTTCATGATATACTCTGGCTTGATTTCTACAATTCAGTACATGAGCCATCATATATTTGTCACATTAATCAAAGATTACTTTAATACTTGAACAAGTCACCTTTGATGCAAGTGTGATATTTACTTCATTTAAGTATGACATTTACTTTCCTGTAAAAGTGTGTTTTCATTCCTGCAAGTGTGGATTTGATTGCAAGAAATGGTGTGGTTTAATTTGGTGACTTGATAAAGCATGTTTACATCTTGTTTTGTGACATTGATTTAGACATACTACAAATCATTGACAATTACAGCATCATACTCGCATATATAGTGCACGACAATTTGTAAGTTGAATACGACCTGAGATTGATAATTAAATGTACAACTCTTGAGTTGCTTACTAATCTAATTATGAAGTGATTGAAATGTCCATCATTACCATTAAAGAGAGTAAAGACTATTGTGCACCAACTCTTATAACAAATTTCATATTGTATAAATATTTACTAAAACACAATCCAAGAAACTTAAAAAATTTATATTGAGATTGCAATTTTGACCATCATACATTGATTTGTATATCCTCAAACGTTGGTACCAAGATTTTGAATTAATAAGATTATAGTTTTGACATAATAAAATTGAAAAATTTGAATGTAACAAAAAAAAGTAATAACATTTTAGTTAACTAATAGCATATTCATTTTATTGCATACCAACAATTTCTTCTCATGAATAAAATATTTCATTATAAAATTATGATAGATAATAATTGAGACGTGAATCTAGGAGGGGAGAGTGCAAGACCTACCTTCCCACCACTTGAACTTATAAGCCTCAACAATCTAGAATTTTTACCTTTATTTTAAAAGGTGAGAATTGTTTACTAGTTAAAGTGATCTAAGCTAGGTCTTAGATCAATCCAACTCAATACCACTATAACCTAAATATATATATAAATAATGATTCAAGAACCAAGAACATTTAGAAAAAACAAAAATTTATTCCCTTGAGATAAAATTATTTCTCAAGACATTTGTCAAAATACAAAAGATATAAATGATACTAAGGAGGGGGGCCTACCTCCTTCAAATTTCTATTTTATAAAGATATAAATGATACTAAGGAGGGGGGCCTACCTCCTTCAAATTTCTATTTTATTTTTGGAAAATTCATACAAAGAGGACAATCCAACTAGATAACAATACTTTTAAGTCGTTTGTGTAATAGTTACGCCAATTTCACATTTTTATTTTATTATTGAAAAATTACATACAAATTTCTTTGAAACAAAGAAAATGAAAATGAAAAAAATAAATGGAATGAAATATAAAAACCTTCAGGGTTGAGAACTACATGCAAAATAATGGAATTAAATATAAACCCTTTCAAGACTGGAATTTTACAGTCATTTGTATATTTAAAGTCATCTGTAAATCAGAGTTAACAAACTCATGGATCTAAGTTTACGTGATGCTTAAACAGACTCATAGCTTTTTGAGAGTGAGGCATTGACTACCGTGTATTTTTCACTTGCAATTGTGAGGTCTTTGGTGGTGTATTAGTTATTGAATTCACCCTTGCATGGCGTTATTTTGGGTTTGAGTTGGACTTTTATGTTATGGTGGTTATTTTTTTATTTCGATTTGATTGTATTATGCATGTTTTAATAGTTATTTGGTTTATAGTGATTATTTTAATTATTTTATCTCCATTAATTTGATTACTCCATTAAAACTCTTCTTCTACTTCTATGGATGACTCATTTAAAACCCTTCAATTGATATCTTATAATTTGTTGTTTGTTTGACTTATACAAAAATAGTTGAATTTAAATATGTGTACTCTCTTTTATTAGAACCTCTTTTACACAACCGACCAAATTTTGTAGTGCTTAAGTTATGTTTGTTACATCAATAACAACCAACTAAAACAATGAAAACCTCAATCTAGGGGTTCTTATAAAGCCAACCAACCACTTTGACACTATCAAGAAATTAGTGTACCTCATTCTTTACAATCAATAAAGGCTCGATCACACCACATTTTATTTATATAGATAAATACGTGGATAAATTGGTTTTGATTTAAACTATCCTTACTACTATTACCATTTTTTATCCACTTATTACCATCTCAATCTAGAGGCTATTACATAACCAACCAACCATATACCATTCATTCTTTTTATTATCAACCAAATTATTTATTTTAAGTTATTTTTTTAACAATAATTACGCTTCATTTTTCTTATTATCAACCAAATTATTTATTTTAAGTTATGTTTGTTACAATAATTCATTTTTCTTATTATCAACCAAATTATTTATTTTAAGTTATGTTTGTTACAATAATTACAATTAACAAAAGAACTCGATTGTTAAGCTCTCATTAACAACAGAGCTCGATTTTTTTTTAGACTTGAACTTCTTTCGATACTTATGTACTGATTCATAAATTTTTCTATCCAATGAAACCATTTGAATGGTGAGTATGTGTACTAAGTTGTTTTACGAAATTGTTGCAATGAACACATATGTTTGTTGTAAATTTTAAGAATGTGTTACATGTTTTACGAATTCTCATACTTTTGTATTTGAATCACTTCGACCCTTTTCAAACCTCCATGCATACCTTCATTTAAATGTAATCTAGGTAAAAAAATGTGTATGCTTTACTGTGCACACGTTAGTAACAAGTGTGCATTCTTTCATGTGAAAACAATTAAAAAAAAAACACATCCTCTATTTCATTAATTTAGTTTTTCTAATAGACGAGTTCTCATTTCAAGGTTTGGTTTATGCCAAATGCCCTATTTATCTCTATTAAATTATAATTTAACAAATGTGCATTCTTTCATGTTAAAACAATTAAAAAAATAAAAAATCACGTCCTATATTTCATTAATTTAGTTTTTCAAATAGATGAGTTCTCATTTCAAAGTTTGGTTTATGTCTTATGTCTATTAAATTATAAATGTATAATTTAAGTAGTTTCTAAAATTTTCTCTTCCCAATAATTTGTTTGACTTCGTTGCATTGTTTTCTTTTCTAATATAATATTTTCAAATGGTTTTTATAATTTAAAAATATTAGATGTATAAAGGCAACATTGTCTTATGGTCTTTCTTAGAATCAATTGTAACAATACATGATGGGACAAATTATGGTATTTCGAACAAGTATTTTTTCCATTGTACTAAAGGTAACCTAAATATTTCTAACATGATTGGTGGTCTCTAAAATTTTAACCATCCTTATGTCCATGTTTTTATCAACAATAGCTAAATTCTATGATTTTAACCAGGCCAAAAATAGTTAACATTTAGTGCATTCTTTTTTTATTCAAAATACTCTTCAATAATTTTGTTGCATTACCAATCAATAGTTTGTTTA
>JASDQU011026063.1:32173-50670 GCA_032191745.1 Picea mariana
GGGTTCAGAGATGTTTATTCAGGACCTTTACCGATAAAATAACATATACTTTTGTTTAATGGCATAAACCGTAGAGAACAAAATGGTGTGAGAAAAATAGAGGTCAATCAGGTTTCAGCGATTACATACGCCGAACACAAAAGACAAAGACCACGTTGTATGTCGAATTGCGAAATGTGAAAAGACTGTGGCCCAACATTTCAGGGTTTCGGGGTTTACGAACACCTGACGTGCAAACAAAATGAAATAAGGAATGCCGAATCGCGAAATGTGAAAAGACTGTGGCCCAGCGTTTTCGGGGTTTCGAGGTTCAGGATTTTGGAGTTTAATAGAGCAAAGGAACTCCGCGTATATGTAACAAGAAAGTCCTGAATGCTGAAATATCAACCTTGCAATTAAAATCACAATTAAATGTGCAGAATTGATTACTTGAAAAACTCAGACTCCATTCTTCCTTTTTCATTTCTCTGTATAGATTCCCTTAGATGATAATAATGATCTAAGAAGTGTCGATGTATAAACAGGAACGAAAATGAATGAGTACTCGTATATTTTGGTAATAAGCTATGCAAGGCAATAACATCACTAAGGTATCGATGCATGACCAGGATACACATTTAATAGGATTATATGCATCTATTTGTATCTTTCTTGATATCTATACAACAAATTAATATTCTAGAGCCCCTTTTCTTTTGTTGAGATGTGATTCAAAAGATGTGGGCCTTTGGAAATGCATAGGTTCCATACAGTGGATAAGAACTCATATTGTATAGACAACAACTACGGAAAAACAATAGAGAACAACATTCTAACTAAACCTTGGTAAAATTTTCGGAATTCGTAACGACAAAAGATATGATGGTTGAATTCCTTTTTGAGGAGTCATTCAATAACAGACCCTTACTCGGCAAGAATGACGGTTCATTTTTTTTCCACCCCATAGGATTGTATAGCCCTTAAACTATAACCTTGCTCTCCTCTTTCTTGAAACAACACTTACACCTTTCGCATTTCGGGGTTTCGGGACTCCTGCATATTCTTGCCCTTTGGTTTCTCGGGTGCCGAAACACCGAAAAACTTTTCACGCTAAACCAATTGGGGTTTTCATATACCGGAATTTTGTGACTTGCAGAGACAAGGGATCTTGCCCTTTGATTTCTTGGGTGCAGAAAAGCCGAAAACCTTTTTCACGCTAAACTGATTCGGGGTTTCGTGTACCAGAATTTCGCAATTTGCAGAGACAAGGGATATTTCCCTTTGGTTTCCTGGGTGCCGAAATGCCGAAAACATTTTTCACGCTAAACCGATTCGGGGTTTTGTGTACCGGAATTTCGCGACTTGCGGAGACAAGGGATCTTGCCCTTTGGTTTCCCGGGTGCCGAAATGCCGAAAAACCTTTTTCACGCTAAACCGATTCGAGGTTTTCATATACTGGGATTTCGTGACTTACGAAAATTGGGGGTCTCGCCCTTTGGTTTCCTGAGTGTCGAAATGCCAACCAGCAACCACGTGTCCCTCCAATGGACGGCTGCAATCTTTTAGCCACGATCAACAGTTGTAATCTTTTCGGGATGATCAATGGTTGCAATCAATCCTGGCTTTCTCCTTTCGAGAATTTGGGAGAGTCTTCACTCCCATTTCCCCGGTGTCCAAATCCCTGATGGGCTTGGATCTTTGACATCTTTCAGCCAAATTGGATGGTCCCGATGCTTTCGGGACCTGACGAGTCCTCTTCCTTCTGCTGCTACGAGGTTTAAACCTCACACACCTTTTCTGGATCCGACGACTCTCGCAATTTCAACACTTCTCCCGAAGTGTCTCCACCATTCATTCAGATGCTCTCCTGCATGAGCTCTCAGAGGTTAAACTCTGTGCATCCAGATCCTTAGCGACAGTTGTGCTTCCCCCTGAGCTTTATTTCTTTGAACCTCAAAGGTTCCTTCGACCTAAGTTTAGGTGTTGCCTATATACATATGAGTATGTTGGAGTAGTTTGAGAGTTAAGAGAAGTGATAGAATTATGGACAGAATTTATCCACATAATCTTTTCGGTTCGAGGTAAAACTAGACTAGCGTAATAATGTCATTATGGACATAAATGAGTCTTAACTTCGCTTAATTTCTAAGCTTAAACGAAATAGAATTATGTCATAGAATTTTTTTTTATGGTGAATTTGAGGTTCATTACATATGGTATCAGAGCAAAAGCTACAACATTGGGCCTGAATAGAGCCACATTAATTTGTTAGTATATATTCCGATTTTTGAAAAAACTAATAAATCTTGTGGTTACAAACATAAAGCCTTTCTATTTTGTGTTGATTATGGGAGCTCAAGAAGGTGCAGAAATTGGGATGTAAGGAAATCTACAGCAAGGACCTCTGGGAGATCCAAGACAGAACAGTGATGGAATCTCACCCACGGAGGTGTTGGAAACAATGAGGAATCTTATTGTTGAACTATAGGTTTTCAAGGCCGACAATGAAAAATTGAAGAAAGAACAACAGGAATAGAAAGAGATAAATGAAGTCCTGTTGCATAGTATAGTAACCAAGAAAATCCCAAAAGATGATAACCAGGATTTTCTGCAACTAGTGACTACTATTGTGGAAAAGGATGTGTAAAAACAATGGGTTGGGAATTTCCTTTAGATAATTTCAATACTTCTTCTCGGTGGGGACAATCTCTTGTGTAAAGATCTTCAACACATATGAGACAAGGAAATTTCATTTTTCGATGTGGTTGATTTTTCAGCAGTGGGTGGTTGTGCTTATGTTTTTTTATTTTCACTTTGATTGGAATTTTTCTTGGATTTATTCTTAGTTTTCTTTTTTTCCCCCGATTGTGGTGGTGAAGCAAATTGAACTGCATTTACTTCAAAAATTTTAGTGGGGGAGGAATTTGATGGGACATAATTATGCATTGTAGTCGAGGAAGATACAAAATGATTGGTTGCCCCAGTCGGCTGTGAGATAAGTTACATTTTGACGGAACCGATAACACCATCTGAATGAGCAGTAGAGGATGGTTTGGATAGATCGGTTGATGTACAGGGATCATTTGGGATTAGTTCATACAAAGTACCAGATTGGGAATAAACCAGATCCATATATTGGGCACAAGGAATAAATTCATCTTCTATAACTACACCTCCCATGGCTACATCACGAGCAATAGGAGGTAACAGGGATTTTGTGAACCATTCAACCAACAACTGGTCAGTGGTGGTGGTTTTGATCAACCGTCTTCATCATCTCCACTCATGAATATGATCAAAAATATGAACGTAGTTAGTCTTATGAAGGGAGGTCAAACATTTCATGTCAGTTTCATATCTAATTGGCAAATGAAAATGGGTGAGGAAATCCATGGAAAGCGAATTGAAATATTGAAAATATCCACGTTGTAATTCAATGTACCATTTTTTCACTGAGCCCATAAGCGTACACTAAAAAAGACACAAACGAATAGAGTCATCCATCAGTGAGTATGATGAACACCAAATATGAAATGTCATGACATGGTTATTTGGGTATTTTCCAGGTTTACCATCTAATTTTAGAATATCAGATGGTAACTTGGCGGGAATTACTGGCCAGAAAGGTAAGTGCAATATGGGATTGTTTGTCAATTTTAATAGATCCATAATTCTAAATTAGCCAAGAAAGGTAATTGTTGATTACTTTGAGGATGATAATAGTGAGGCATAGGGACATCAGTAGGGTTGTAAACTAGTTGGGGTGGAAAATTATATCCAGAATTTCCTCCCATATGTGGTTGTTGTGGATTTTGGCCAGCAAAAGTAAGATTCATTTGTTGATTAACTTGTGTAAAAGGTGAAGGAAAACCCATTTTTCCCCGAGGAGGCTAACCAATGTAACCCAAGGGAGGATAACCCATTTTACCTTATGGAGGATGACCATTTTGGCCCTAAGGAGGGTAACTGGTTTGACCCTGAAGAGGGTAACCGGTTTGAACCTGAAGAGGGTATCCATGTTGAACCTCAAGAGCGTAACCAATTTGACCGTATGGAGGAAAAGATGATTGTACTTGAGGACCCCAAGTGGGATTCTAGACACCTGGGAATGGTTGTCCAAAATACAGTCTGGAAGGATTAGGATTTATAGATCCTCCTTGTGGGTTAGGATTTGAAAATCCTCCCTGATGTGTGGATTGCAAGATCCTCCCTGGGGTGGTCACCAAGATGGTTGTGGGTTTCTGACAAAATAACTAGGAACTTTCCCCGCTGCTATAGTTTGGGAAACGATTGGGACTTGTCCCCCAAATGAGGATTTCCCCCCGGTAGGGATTTGTCCACCGAAAGAGGGTTTCCCTATGGTAGGGATTTTTCCATTGATGGAGGATTTCTCCCCAGTAGGTATTTTTGGTATAACAAGGTTTTGTATTCTTTGATGGGAAGGTATCCCAACATGATTTTGTGGGGTGAAAGAAGTTGTTTCTTGAAGAGGCATTGTTGGTGTAACCTTCATATTATTTTTTAAATGACTAGGAAGTACAGGACCTGTATCACTCATTATTTGTCCTGAATTGGTAGCAATATGTGTTGGTCCGACATGGTGTTTAGAGTACTAACTTGATGATCCTGCCTCTGCACATATGGTGGAATATGTATGTGGAGGGATAAAGAGTGGTCGATTCAAATTGAATTTTTCATAAATATCACAACCTGATGGATTTATCCATATAGGAATAAGAAGAGTTTGATGTGGGTCTACCATTTCAGTAGAGAGGACATGGGTTTTATATTCTTCCTTTAGATTGGGTTATTCTAGTTCCATGTCAAGTTGTCCAAATGGCCTGGACGGTAATATGGGATAATATTCAGCTACAATATTTCCTAAAGAGTCTACTCGGAGGATAATTGGATCAAGAGGGTCAATCAATTATGGTTTAACAAGAAGGATAGGACCTTCTTGAACTACTAGTATTTCTCCCTCAGGATGTTCAATCAAAGGAGTAGCGACACTCCTAGTGTTTGAACAGTTTTCAACTTCTTCACGGAAAGTGTCTTAAGGTGAATTAGGAGATAAGGGTTTGTATCCTTCTGGAGGAAAAATTTGCATCCTACATTATCGACGAAGACCTTTTTCATCCACAATACCAATATTAAGGAAATCTAGGGTGAACAAACAACACTCACTAAAAATATAGAAAAACCAACAGGAAAAACAATGACTTCTCCCAATGAACATACTAGTTGGTGATTAAATCAACATCACAAGAAAAAAGTGAGAAGGGTCTAGGATTGAGAGGGTGGATCAATTATGTTGGCAACCTGCTTAACAAACTTATTCCTTGGTGCAATTTTCCTCATAGTTTTACCCGTGGGTTACCCTCCAAGGAGCCCGAGTGAGTTTGACCAACTTCTGATCTAGGTAAAACAAAGACTTCCCTTCACTGTCACCTCATGTATAGACCCTAAATAGTATTGACAGTAAGGATACAAACTCACACTCCTCCTTTGGGTGGGTATAGTCGACAGATGGGTCCAAATGTATGGGCAGGATATCAAGTCTGAAATTCTTCAAGAGTACTGAGGAAAAATGGATTGATAAACTTATGAGGACCTAAAATGGATTTGGGATTGACGAAGATTCGAGACCAAATAAAAAAAACTAATTCTCCAGAAGAAATCCTAATATATTATCATTCTTCTACGATTGGTTAAGCCTCAGAGGGATAATATTTGTTTCTCTCCCGAACCTGACCTCGTGTTTAACCCATGTGTGAGAGAGGTATCCTAGCTATGCTTATACAAAAAATTGGATTTTTTTCTCCCTATCACAAGCTTATGTGTTTGTATTTAATGCTTTGGAGAGCTAACCTCAAAGACTATTCCAAAGCTTTATTCCTAGTTTATTGTTGGTGCAAATATCTAAAAAGAAGAGTTTCTAGTTCAATTTTAATTAATGTTTATTTTCGTGGTTGTTCTTTACTCAAGGATGAATGATAGTGAAACTAATAATGTTTTGAGACTTGACTCCAAAAGAAGGAAAAAAGAATGAGATGCAATTTTCTTTTCGATGAACTTCTAGCTACGGGAAGGAGAAGATATTATTTTATTTTCGTCACTAACAAACATTTAAAGAATGCAAAGACTTAATGCAATTTTGTTTCCAAACATGAATTCACACATTCTCCAAATTATCAAAAAAAAATCTTTTTAATTTCCAAGACCAATGCACATATAATTTTGCAAATTCTTCTTTGTTTGATTTTTAGATGCAAACAATGATGTTCTTCTAATGCTTTGTTATTTCACTAATGATGAAATAGTTCACAACTTAGAATGGCATAGCAAAAGAAACAAATTATTGTTCAAACAAATATACTCAGAAAAAGAAAATAAAGAGAATGAAACTCAATCAAATAGAAATCTAAAACAACAAAAAATCAAGAAAATCACACTCAATAATATTTGAAAAGTGAGAAACAAGAAATGATTTCAAATCTAGCTTGTGGCAAGCATAAAAATCTTGATGACCAACAAACCCTTGCAAACCCTTCTAATCAGGAAGATGACTGACGATCTTGTGAAACATGATTAAACCAATGAAAAGTAGAAAAAACCAATCATGCAATTTAGGAAGAATTTGCAAGGTCAATCAAAGATTAATAACATTTATTTTCATCAAACAAGTCCAAAAAAGGACAAAGGATTCCTGGTTTAAAATCTTCTAATCAACAAAAAAAAGTAGTACTTGGATGACCTGAAGATTCTCATTGAAATAAGAAGGTGGAACTCATATCCTCAAGGAGACAAGGCAAAGTGGCGCTTCCTATAGATCTACATGGGAGCACTAACCTAACATTGGTGCCATGGTGTCCACTGTAGAGGAGGACCAATCCCGAAAAACTTGAAAAAAGTTGTAAAAAATATAAAAACTCAGGGAAATCCAGTCAATGGCTCAGTGAATATTTCAATGAAGCAAAGGAAAAAGGGAATTGATTCATAATTAAGAATCAAAACAAGACCTAATGATGGGAAAAGGATTTAGAATATCGAAGGAAAGAATAATCAAAGTCAATCCCCAATGGAGTTGCCAATTTCTGTTACGAAATATTTCCCTTGCGGACAGGTGAAATCTCCCTTGGATTATCATACCCATGTTACCAACATAGAAAAGTACAAATGGTTGCTATATTCCTTTCAGATGTATCTTAGCTAGTTAAATGATGAGAAGAGAAGTGTGACATACCTTATTCTAGTGATTTTCCTTTGAAGCTCCAAATACTGAGCTTCATTCCTAAGCTCCTTAATCTTGCAAAGAAAACCAAAGATACCTTTCTTCCACTCTATATAATTAACTAAATAGATATACCTATGAATATTGAATGACAATAGACAAGTAGATGAAAAAGTACACATACTTGAAGGAAATAGGCCAATTATATTAATTTGAGAACCAAAAGAAATTACTTACAATATGAGTTTGAAGATACATCAACTCCTTCAGGTCCTCCTCATAGAACCCTTTGCATGAACAATATAAGATCAAATTAACGATGTTATTACTGATTTCTTCCTCCTCCTTCCCCATGGAAAAACTTTCAATTTATAGGAATGAGAAGTAAAACTACCATGAAAAATGAGGGATATGGATAAGGAGAGATACCCTTGAGGTTTGGATCGGATCCTAGGGTGAATCCCAAACATGAGGGTTGAACATAACTAACCCAATCTGAGAGAGCCAACCCATAGAATTTGGTGGAGAAGATCCCCATTTTTCCTCAACAAGAATGGCACTCCCCCATAGTGATGGAGCTACCTTAACATGGCAGGGGTGGTTCCATGACACTCCCCCAGTACATCCATGGGGGTGCCATCCTTCATAAATGCTAAAAAATTAGTTGAATTTTACAAGGAAAAGATGGGCATCGACTATCATTGATGGGGATTTTCTTTCTAACATGATTTGGAGGTTGTGACAAATTTTTCTAAGGTGTCTACTGAGTTTCAACACTTACAAAAAGTGTATGAATCATGTTGTGACACTTACAACACTTAGTATGTGACATTTGATCCACATGCAACACTTGTGACAGTTAAAACATGACGTTTGCGCCACGTGAGACACTTTATATGAAAGTGTGGAATTTTGATGTGTACCAATAGGTAAAATAATAATTTTATCCAAGAAAATATTTGAATAAATATTATATGGTCATTGTAAGACCAACAAATAATAAGTCAATATGGTTAGGCAATGCATGAGGTGATGTTTACTAAAATATGGTCGTCGTTGAGAGATGCAATGGCCTATTTGAATGTTGGAAACCTGATGGAGGATATGTAAGTTGGGACCAAAAAGTTAAAGAGTAGACAATTGGAGGAGAGAAAAATGGCATCATTGATAAGGATACCACCATATGGCTATGGAAAGTACAAGAAAATGTGCAGGCATGTAAAGTAAAAATAAATGAAAATGGATAATGATAGTTAAGATATATCAATAGAAAGTGGAAAATGTAGGGGATGATGAATGAAAATTTCTCCTGTTTAAGTATCAATAGAAATCAACATCTTTAAAGAGTTCTTTAAAAAAAATTGGGCTATTTTATTTCTAATAAAAATATACTAAGGAATATGTTTCATCATGACACATGTGGATATTAAAAACACATGTTATTGGAAACAAATAATCACACTATTGGAAACTAATAATCACAATTTTTTAACATAATTTAAGTCTAGAGTCTCACTAAAGAGCCTACATTTAATGAAATGGATATTATTTCATTTTCTTAAGTTATATTGATCTCATTAAAAAAATCATCCCTTTAAATAAAGACGTCTTATTTTTGGGATTTTAAATACTTGACAGGTGCTCAAATTGACATCTTCATAGAACCTATCCAATACTTTTTGTACATCCTTTTTTCCCATTTCCATTCCATCCTAGTACCCTTTTCATTCACAATGATGCATTTTTTGTCAAGGTATAATTATTCCCTCAACATATCATTTCAATACTTATTCTTATGCATTTTCAGGAGATTATCACCTTTCTGTGTTAATAGTGGTTTACAAGAACAATGTTGCATAGGTACATTCCTAACACAAGAGCTGAAACTATTGAACATGAGTTGATGTGACTCTTGCATTTATTACAACTCTTTGTGTTGTGACTCTCACTGTGTTGCGACTCTTGTTGCAACTCTCACTGTGGTGCAACTCATGCCTCATTGATGTTGCAACTCTCACTATAGGACCATTGATGCAAATTTGAGATAGGTGTTGAAACTCCCTGCCTGATGTAACAACACATCATTCAACCACACAATTATTATCTAGGGATCAACCAAGAAGTCAAACAACTAAATCCTTCATGCAGGAAATGAAAAAATCTATTGGGTGTCTAGAAAGGAATGACTGACTCAGTTGGCACTTTCCATGCGGCTAATAAAGTTAGCATGTGCCCGATCATTTCTATATTTTGGAGGAAATGATGTAACAAGATGGAAAAACTAGATTCTCGTGGTTGTCCATCAATTTGCATGATTAATTTAGGAATAACTTATTGTGTATAAATACCCTTTCTCTCTCTGAGTCGAGAGGATGGAAAGGAGGCAGAAGAAATTTAGTGAACAAAGTTATATTGATCTACACATTTTCCTTCAATATAAGTTTCATTTTGTTCTTGTCTAAGTGATTGTGTGTTGAGCATTTAAGCACCCTATTGTATTCGTAAACCAATACCTTGTGTAAGGAGGTAGGCCCCCCTCCTTAGCTTGGTATAATTTATATCTTTTGTATTTTATAGAAGTAGCTAAAGCATCTTTTATCTATTTTATTTTATTTCCAACAATTCCTTTATTAACTCCTTGTTGTAACTCTAGTATTTTTCCATTGTTGCAACTCATGTTTCGTCCACTCCATGCTGACACTGTAGAATTCCATTTTCTGACTAAAGAACCTGTAGATGTAGCTTCCCTTATCGATTTCTTTTATTTCCAACAATTCCTCTGTTAAATACTTTGTTGTAACTCTCATACTTCTTGCATTGCAATTCTCATTGTTGTGACTCTCGTTGTTGCGACTCCCATTTCTATGACTCTTGTTGATGCAACTCCTTTTGTTGCAAGTCCTATACTCACATTACATCATTTAACTTTGTGGCTAATAGTTTTTTTGTTTGCAATTCAGGTTAGTTTATTTTCTTTGTTTATAATAACATTTCTTCATGATATAGTCTGTCTTGATTTCTACAATTCAGTACATGAGCCATCATATATTTGTCACATTAATCAAAGATTACTTTAATACTGAACAAGTCGCCTTTGATGCAAGTGTGATATTTACTTCATGTAAGTGTGACATTTACTTTCCTGTAAAAGTGTGTTTTCATTCCTGCAAGTGTGGATTTGATTGCAAGAAATGGTGTGGTTTAATTTGGTGACTTGATAAAGCATGTTTACATCTTGTCTTGTGACATTGATTTAGATGTACTACAAATCATTGGCAATTACAACATCATACTTGCATATACGGTGCACGACAATTTGTAAGTTCAATACGACCTGAGATTGATAATCAAATGTACAACTCTTGAGTTGCTTACTAAATTAATTATGAAGTGATTGAAATTTCCATCATTACCATTAAAGCGAGTAAAGACTATTGTGCACCACTCTTATAACAAATTCCATATTGTATAAATATTTACTAAAACACAATCCAATAAACTTAAAAAATAATTTATATTGAGAGTGCAATTTTGACCATCATACATTGATTTGGATATCCTCAAACGTTGGTACCAAGATTTTGAATTAATAAGATTATAGTTTGTTTTAGAGTATATTTTTGAACTAATAACAATATAGTTTTTAAATTAATAATATTATAATTTATTTTAGAGCACGGTTTTGAATTAATAAGATTATAGTTTTGACATGATAAAATTGCAAAATTTGAATGGAACAAAAAAATTAATAAAATTTTAATTAACTAGTAGCATATTCATTTTATTGCATACCAACAATTTCTTCTCATGAATAAAATATTTCATTATAAAATTATGGTAGATAATAATGGAGATATGAACCTAGGAGGGGAGAGTGCAAGATCTACCTTCCCACCACTTGAACTTATGAGCCTCAACAATCTAGAATTTCTACCTTTATTTTTAAAGGTGAAAATTGTTTACTAGTTAAATTGATCTAAGCTAAGTCTTAGATCAATCCAACTCAATACCACTGTAACCTTAAAATATATATAAATAATGATTCAAGAACCAAGGACATTTAACAAAAATGAAAATATATTCCCTTAAAAAACTAAGAGATAAAATTATTTCTCAAGACATTTGTCAAAATACAAAAGATATAAATGATACCAAGCTAAGGAGGGGGGGGCTACCTCATGCAAATTTCTATTTTATTATTGAAAAATTTCATACAAAGCGGACAATCCAACTGGATAACAATACTTTTAAGTCGTTTGTGTAATAGTTATGCCACTTTCACATTTCTATTTTATTATTGAAAAATTACATACAAACTTCTTTGAAACTGAGAAAATGAAAACGAAAAAATAAATGGAATGAAATATAAAAACCTTCAGGGTTGAGAACTACATGCAAAATAATGGAATTAAATATAAACCCTTTCAAGGCTGGAATTTTACAGTCATTTGTATATTTAAATTCATCTGTAAATTAGAGTTAACAAACTCATGGATCTAAGTTTAGGTGATGCTTAAACAGACTCATAGCTTTTTGAGAGTGAGGCTTTGACTACCGTGTATCTTTCACTTACAATTGTTATTCATCTGGTCTTCGGTGGTGTATTAGTTATTGAATTCACTCTTTCATGGCGCTATTTTGGGTTTGAGTTGGACTTATTGGTTATTTTTTATTTGGATTTGATTGTATTATGCATGTTTTAATAGTTATTGAGCTTCTAATTCATTTGGTTTATAGTGATTATTTTAATTATTTTATCTCCATTAATTTGATCACTCCAGTAAAACTCTTCTCCTACTTCTATGGATGACTCATTTTAAACCCTTCAATTGATATCTTATAACTTGTTTCTTGTTTGATGTTATACAAAAATAGTTGAATTTAAATGTGTGTGCTCTCTTTTATTAGAACCTCTTTTACACAACCAACCAAGGTTTGTAGTGTTTAAGTTATGTTTGTTACATCAATAACAATCAACTAAAACAATGAAAACCTCAATCTAGGGGTTCTTATAAAGCCAACCAACCACTTTGACATTATCAAGAAATTAGTACACCTCATTCTTTACAATCAATAAAAGCCCGATCACACCACATTTTATTTTATATAGATGGATACGTGGATAAATTAGTTTTGATTTAAACTATCCTTACTACTATTACCATTTTTTATCTACTTATTACCATCTCAATCTAGAGATTATTACATAACCAACCAACCATATACCATTCATTCTTTTTATTATCAACCAAATTATTTATTTTAAGTTATGTTTGTTACAATAATTACAATTCATTCTTCTTATTATCAACCAAATTATTTATTTTAAGTTATGTTTGTTACAATAATTACAATTAACAAAAGAACTCGATTGTTAAGCTCTCATTAACAAAAGAGCTCGATTTTTTTTTAGACATGAGCTTCTTTCGATACTTATGTACTGATTCATATATTTTTCTTTCCAATGAAACCATTTGAATTGTGAGTATGTGTACTAAATTGTTTTTCGAAATTGTTGCAATGAACACATATGTTTGTTGTAAATTTTAAGAATGTGTTTACATGTTTTACGAATTCTCATACTTTTCTATTTGAATCACTTCTACCCTTTTCAAACCTCCATGCATACCTTCATTTAAATATAATCTAGGTAAAAAAATGTGTATGCTTTAATGTGCACACGTTAGTAACAAGTGTGCATTCTTTCATGTGAAAACAATTAAAAAAAAGGCACATCCTCTATTTCATTAATTTAGTTTTTCAAATAGACGAGTTCTCATTTCAAGGTTTGGTTTATGCCAAATGCCATATTTATATCTATTAAATTATAATTTAACAAATGTGCATTCTTTCATGTGAAAACAATTAAAAAAATAAAAAATCACATCCTCTAATTCATTAATTTAGTTTTTCAAATAGACGTGTTCTCATTTCAAAGTTTGGTTTATGTCAAATGCCATATTTATGTCCATTAAATTATAAATCTATAATTTAAGTAGTTTGTAAAATTTTCTCTTCCCAATAATTTGTTTGACTTGGTTGCATTGTTTTCTTTTCTAATATAATATTTTCAAATGGTTTTTATAATTTAAAAATATTAGATGTATGTGAGAAGCAAACAATATCTTATGGTCTTTCTTACAATCAATTGTAACAATACACGATGAGACAAATTATGGTATTTCTAACAAGTATTTTTTCCATTGTACTAAAGGCAACTTAAATATTTTTAACATGATTGAGGTCTCTAAAATTTTAACCATCCTTATGTCCATGTTTTTCTCAACAATAGCTAAATTCTATGATTTTAATAATGCCAAAAATAATTTACATTTAGTGCATTCTTTTTTTATTCAAAATACTCTTTAATAATTTTGTTGCATTACCAATCAATAGTATGTTTAGGTGAGTTATTTTTAAACATCTTTAGGGTTCTTTAATCAACATGAAAACATTTAGGAGTTCTTTGTGGTAGACTAGATGGATGAGGTAAAGAAGGTGGACTCGAAGTTAGGAACCCATCAACATGAAATTGCAGAGATTCACTAGGAGATTGTAGCATTTCATTCACTTGATGGTCAAGGTTCATAGCGCATGTGAGATGTTGGTGGTTGATATGAGGAGCATCTAATTGTTAGAAAACAACATGTACAATAGAATCCTCTTCACCGGAAATTTGTATACGATTTTAAAATATAATTTCTCCCTCTATATACTTAGTGTTTACCAAAATTTTGATGTATTCATCAACTTAACATGGGTTGGAGGTTGAATTGATGTTAGAATCGATGTCTCCATTAGACACCTATGCTTCAATTATCATGAAAAAGTAGAGATGATCGAGGCATCTATTATGCAAGGAATTTGAGGTGGTGACTAATAGATGGCTATATCTTTCCATATCCAAGTTTACCTTTTCTCCTAGTTCGTTAAATTTTTTAGGGGGTTGCTCCTTCGTAATAAAACTTCTTTCTCAGTTGGGTTTGTTTCTAATGTTCACAAAAGTTGACAATAATAATAAATTGACAAAATTTGTTTTCCTAGTCACACAAACCAACAAAAAAGTATTAACAAAACAATCTTTCTTGGGAAAAGTTTATGCTTATGCATAGTTTTTGTTTTTAAGAAAATGAGGTCATGCTTCGTTCCTTTTCTATTTTTATTCAAAAAAAAATCCATATTAAGCAATAATGTACACCATTTATATTGCAATGGTTCACAAATGACTCAAACAAGCAACAAAACATTAAGAAAACAAGTGAGCATTTTGTAAACCATGAATGGTTCTCAGTGCCTAACCAATAATGGTTCTTGATCCCTAAATTAGAATGGGTCTTATCCCATAACCATGAATGGTTTGTAGGGGCATAGTCAGGGTCTTTAGCATATAAGTGTGATACGGATTCCATGGGTAGTTTTGTGTAATATAAATGGATCTCAAGGCATAAAGATGCTCAAAGAGGAAATAAGAGGAATGATCCCTAAATGAAGCTTCTTCGGCTCAAACGCCATGAACAACACTCATAATCCATGTAGAGACTTAGGATATATAATGGGATGAACATGTCCTTGAGCCACCATATTGGACCCTATATGGTAACTCCGACATACTAGAGGGATATGAGCACCATGATTATACCATAACACATGCTTTAGATAGGAATGTGTCTTGAACCCAGATCAACAATGGTTCTTGGAGCCATCATTGGGTCTTTTAGCATCTGAGTGGGATATGAGTGCCAAGACTAGGTTTTGTGCATATGAAATGAACCTTAAGGCCTAAACATGGTCGGGAGAAATAAGGGGCTTAAGCCATAGATGAAACTTATAAAGCTCAAATACCATGGTTAGGTGAGGAAAACACTTGGGCCTTAGCCCTTTAAAATAGCTATGTGTGCTTGCTCATCATATAAACAAAACCACAACACATGCCCTCTTTAGGGAGTCTTTAGCCTTAGATCTGAATATGGATGCCACTAAGAGGTTTTCACATCAAGGATGAGTCACAAGGCCTTGAACATTGTTTAGGAAGAGAAACAAGTGCCTCAAGAAAAACATAGATATCGACTTAATGAGAATTGTGACCTCAAAATGAGAACTCTAGCCCAAAAACACCCATATTTTTGGGTCAAAAACACCAAAATCAACCCTCGTTTCAAAAATTAGCACTATTGGTAGCACCTTGTATTTTTTTGTGGTTAAAATTGTGACCTTTTTGAAATCGTGGCCTTCACAACCGATGTTGTTGCAGAAAAATGACCCTTTGAATTGAAAAGTGATGCTTCCAATAGAACCATTTTTTTAGAGTTAAAATTATGAATTAATTGAAATTGTGGCCTTGACAATTAGTACCATCGCAAATAAAATGTTAAATCGACTTCTAAATCAGAAACTTGAAAAATTGTTTCTAATAGTTTTTTTAAATTTACATTAAAAATTAAAAAAACAATAACGTGTAAAGAAGTAAAAAGGGAAGAAGATAAAATGACAACCTCATATTTTTGTTGATGTTTCGAAAATAAAAAATTATATTTTCTTCGGTGCTTTGACACCAAAAACTTATCTTCGTACGATGTTTCAACTCCAAAAACTTATCTCCTATCAATGTATTAGTGCCAAAAACTTATTTTCCACCGATGTTTTAGCACTAAAATCTCATCTAGAAAACTTAACTTCTATCGATGTTTCTGTAATAAATCCACATCTTCTCGCTGATGTTTCAATGAAGAAAACACATTTTCTCGCCAAAACGCTTCCTTTGTCGATAACAAAAAAGATATGGTATTGTAGTTGTATTGGTGAATGGTGTACATTCTTCGTCGATACACATTGTATCAATGACTAAAGGACATCTTCATTATTAGTCATTTTTTTGTAATTTTTGGGCTCATGACTATTGCAAAAATGCACGACTTGGCCATGTGAGAAAAATTAACTACTCAGAGGTCATCTCAACTCCCATACAACAACAATAATAGACAAAAAAGTAAATTTAAGGAATTGACCCCAAATTTTCATGGTTGGGCAAAACAATGTTTTACCCAAATCTACACATTGATTTAGAATTTCTCTATTGTAGCAGACCCATAAAATATTGGTGTTGTAACCAAAGCTTAGATACCACTCTATAGTGTCCCCACTACATAACCCATCAATTTTTTTCTGATAAAAATAAAACTAAATGCATTTACATCATTTCTAAAGCATAAATGCAACAACTTATACCCATACACTACAACATATATTTGCATAAAAATCAGAGTTCATATAAACCAATAAAAACCCATGATTGAAAATGATAAACATAGATAAACACACTTATCTTTTAACAACGAATAATCCATTGACTACATGAGACGAAAAGTCCTCCCAGACGTAGATTTGTTTCTCCAAATATCAATAGCAAATCATCCTTGAGTCGGAGCTACGATGCCAAAAAATAGGGTGTCTCTCATAGCCCATCTCACTCCCATAGCCAACTAGTTTTCCTACAACTATCCCAATCCACCAACTCTCTTCCCCTCAACCTGTGCGACCTAAGAAATTATGATCCCCCTTCATTGTACAATCTCTCAAGCCTTCCCACTTCCCTTGAGGGATCCAACACAAGGTTGGATAATAATATCTATTAATGGGGACTTTAGAGATGCTAGTTGTCCCCAAGAAAACTAACAAATCAACCCATTGTTCAAGGGAAAATATCTCACACATAAATCTCCCTCTCTATAGGCCTAACAAATTTTTTCTTCATGCACCAAGAGCTCCAACAAGCTACCCACAACACCTATTATGACTACCCTCAATCTCAAATGCTCTCTACTCCCTTTCTACTCCAAAAATTACATGCAAAAATTGCCCATAATGGCCATTCGAATTTCTCTCTTACCCATGAGAGCTGACTCACATTCCCCAAGTTTGATGGTACTCATCCCCCATGCTCTCATAACTATGGGATGTGAATTTTCCAACCAACCCCTCTTACTTGTGTTTAATGATTGGGCTCCCATACACTCCAAAGGAAATTAGAAAGTTCACTCAAAGCAATAATTTTAGGAAAGAGAATTTGAATTAATACCCATGAATAATCACCCCCCCTTGGACCCCTTTCTTAGAAATTCTTAGACATTCCACTCTCTTGTGAAAACTTAGCCCCCAATTACTTTGTCTGTGTCCACCTACAACTAGTGTCACATTTATATATTATTACGATCATATACAATATTTACAAATTATGTATTCACACCTGCAATTGTACATCGTATTGAATTACACATCACTAAATAACATATTATAAATATGGATGTTACATTCCTTGTTATAACCATTTTATATCTAATACCATACACTCTCCTCTGTAACATAGAAGAGAAAAAAACATAGGTGATTTTAGGTGCTAAATTTCACAAATGGACTAAGTTTTCATGGCTTTTCCCAAAGAAAAAGATTCACCAATTTTCATTTTTTCTAAAAACGATTCGACCAAATTCCATAGAATAAAATTATTTTACCTTAAAACTGGCCAAAAGTTTATAGAAACTATATAAAATCCACAGAAATTTGAATATTTTTACAAAACTATTGCCAAACATTTTACATTTTTCATATTAAGGGCTAATAAATTTATCCCATATTTCTACATTTTAATATAAATTTAAATCCTTAAAATTATCTCCGTAAAAAAATTCATAGTTTACTATGATGAAAACAAGTATGAATGAATTAATTTAATACCATACACTACATGGAAAGAAAAAAACATTCATAGTAAACTAGGAATGAAAACAAATATGAATGGATTCCTTTAATGCAATTAAATTAATTTTGTTGAAAATATATAAAAAAATAGAAATGAAAATAAATATGAATGAATTCATTTAACATAATTAATTTTGTTGAAAATATAAAAAAGTTGATGGTATCCCATGTTTTGGTTGTGGAACCTGTTATCCCCGATTTCTAGGTATAACTAGGAGATCATGTCTCGAGGCCCACAGGTCCTAGACATGGAGTACCGAGAGTAGGATTGATCTGAGCATGGCCCTGGAGGGCCCATCTTTCTTCTTCTTCATCAGACTTGTCCTGTCAGCAGCAGCAACATCCATCACCTTCAGCTTGGACTTGTATCAGAGAAGACTCTTGCTCCATGACGTAATTGGTCCAAGTATCATGGTATGTGTCATGTTTGATCATTCTAACCTTCAGATATATGCATCAAATTTCTTTCATTTCTGACGACTGCTTGGATCTTACATTAACCCACTTGAAAAAGGTTGGGGGGATTGACAGG
>JASDQU011026065.1:0-11380 GCA_032191745.1 Picea mariana
AAACTTGGCCAGTGGGTGTAGGGAGTGCTATTCCATTCATTTTGAGCACAAATACCCCTATCTTTCTCCCAAAGACGAAGTTTTTACAATATTAAGCTCAAAAATAATTAATTAATTAAATTAATTAAAAATTTAATTAATTAAAAAAACTAACTTAGACTCGACGGAATCCCGCGAAACTTCAGACACTTCCTAGCATGGTCATTTACAATAATCCTATAAGGTTACTCAGTGAATGTGATCATCAGAGCGCCTTCCACCACTTTGGAGGCAAGTCTGGGAGGGAAAA
The DNA here is from genome assembly GCA_032191745.1 of Picea mariana. NCBI lineage: Eukaryota > Viridiplantae > Streptophyta > Pinopsida > Pinales > Pinaceae > Picea > Picea mariana. Next base: position 290 of record JASDQU011026065.1, read on the forward strand.
ACTCTGGAAAGTTAACCTGACTAGTTAGGCCACATTAACCCTCCTGAGATTAAAAAACCCCCGATGAAAAGAACTCCCCTGATGTCAACATCCAAGGTACCTGACCTAACTATGATCCATGCAGACATTATTACATTATTACCCTCGCAGGGGTGCGGAGATCCCGTTTACAAAATTTTAAGTGCTGGTGTTTAAAAACACCCAGTAGAACCCTGCTGTCTTCGACATAGATAATCTTCATTATATATGAGTTGACCTCCGTGCTAAACGAGCGGTCAACAGACTCATAAACATAATTATCACAAAGATTCCATAACAACAGTAGATAATTACACACACAATAATTAATACAACACATAAGAGAAACTTATCTTGTGCAACTTAAACACCAACTGCGTTCATACCTTCCATGCTCCTCCCAACCATAGAGCACACTGCTCATAACTCTCACCAGTGGATCATCCTCGAGATGGGATTAAAACTCCACTAGGGCTAAGCAAATCCTAAGCTAGGATAAGGTCTAATCATCGACATAATTTCTCCTTCCAAGGTTCCCACTTGCTGCAACTAGCCTACAATCTCTCATTCCCTACATGCATGTCCCACCCCAGGAAGTGTGCCCCTTCTCTACTCAAAAGTCCTTCGGCTACCCCACTTCCCTTCTGGGGCTTCAACAATAGGTTGGACAAGAAGTCTCAGAGCCCTATAGTTATTTCCCAACGTACCAAGGAACAATTCTTAGTAATTTCTCACCCAAATAAAACTACTCACATGCATGAAAATTGGCCTCTTCGAAAACACACATGCTTGAAAACCCATTTCTTTAGTAGCAACACAGGCCTAATAACCCGCCTCTTCAACAACCACACAGGCCAGACAACCTGCCTCTTTAGTCCTATTTTGCCCAGAAAATGCTTCTAGGATTGCCTAATCCAGGTACGACTCTTAGGTACGGAGGGTGGAATCATCCATGAATGATGATCGAATGATAGCAAAGATGGGGAATTACACTATATCCCCCAAATTATATCTGCATGTGCCATATGTGACACTTAGCACATAAGGGACTCCCTTGTCCCCACTTTTGAAACTTAGGATATATTCATATCCATACTTTGGATTTAAGGAATATTAATATAATATTCCAATGGGATTAAGCCCCTTTCCTAGACTCTAAGCCCCCCCCCCTCTCCCTTTCTAGTGGAGTTTATCCCCCCATCTCTTTTTGTTTGGTCGGTTTGCAACAATGATGTATTTTATTAATAATGTGAGTATCATTACACATTACAATATAGGCACACTATCCTTTTAGCAAACCAGTCTCCTCGGCCTAATAATCACATAGGCACTATGGCCTATAATATCCTGGCTCACCAACTATAAACATATGTTTACAATTACAATGGGGATTAACTTGGGGGTATTACAATTTATGTAAAATAAATACCTTGTTCTTTTTTGAATCCTTTCACCACTAGACTTGCTTTAAATATTTATTGATTTTCCTCGCCTTCAAGTTTTATTCTATACACCCACTTGTTCTTTAAAACCATTATCCCTTTTGGCCTTCCAACCAAATCCCATGTCTTATTATCATGTAGGGATTTTGTCTCGTCTTGCTTGTCCTTTTTCCATTCAATAACATTTTCTCCTTCACATGCTTCCTGAAAACAAGAAGGTTCACCTTCATCAGTCAATAAAATATATTGTGAGGGAGGATACCTTTCTGAAGGCTTATGTGGCCTTGAAGACCCGTGAGTTGATAAATTTTGTGGTGACATTTCTCTTAGTGGTTGTCGATTTTGTTGTTCTTCATTCTCTTGTTCTTGTTGTTCCCGATTTTCATTTTGTTGTAATGACTTCTCATTAATGTCTTCTTGTAATGGTGGTTAATTCTCTTATTTCCCTTTAATTTCAACAAATTTATATGTCTCCACACCTTTGTTAGTAATTTTAAACATTTGTTATTCATTAAAAATGACACCCCTACTTCTAATAACTCTCCTTTTTATAGGATCCCACAACAAGAAACCTAACTCATTATCAACATATCCTAATAAAATGCATTTCAATGACTTTTCATCCAACTTCGATCTCTGTTCTTTAGGAATATGCACGCATGCTTTACAACCAAAAATTTTCAAACGAGTGTAACATAAATCCCTACCAGTCCATACCTTTTCACGAATTCCACCATCCAATGAAGTTGTGGGAGAGTCATTTATTAAGTATCAAGTTGTATGAATAGCCTCTGGCCAAAACTGTTTAGGCAAACCAAAATTTGAAAGCATGCTTCTCACCTTCACCATTATTGTCTGATTCATTCTCTCATCTGTTCCATTTGTTGCGGGGTGAGAGGAACAATTTTTACATGCTTTATGCCATGTTTACTACAATATTATTCAAAGCCTTAGATAAATACTCCCCACCATTATCAATTCTAATACATCTCAATAATTTGTTAATCTCCCTTTCAACAACCATATGAAATTTTTGAAAATGTCTAAATCCTTTCCCTTAATAGAGAAAGCCCACACATTTGTTGAATCATCATCAATAAATGTAACAAAATAAGAAACTCCTCCTAATGATTTTATATTAATTGGGCCACAAAAATTAGAATGCACCATATCTAATATTTATGTATCCCTTTTAAAATTATTCCTCATAAATGATACCCTTTTCTGTCTACCCATAGTACAATGTTCACTAAATTTAATATCTATACCTTTTATCCCAGGAAACCGGTTTTTCTTAGAAAGGATTTTCATACCTCTTTTTGTCACGTGCCCAAGTCTTTTGTGCAATAAATCTGATGTAGGCTCTATTATCGCACAATCTATAGTTTCCCAAATCCCAAGGCAAGTGATGCAAGATTGATGTAACTGGGGGGTGACCTATCACTATCACCTTAATAGGAAAACCTCTTATGTTTAGGAGTATATCAAGACTACCCAAAGGGATACCTCCCCAGTGACCTAAAGGGCTGATAACTAAGGAAAAGATGCAAGAAAGTCCCCATCTCACTGGTCACTCAAGTCAAAAGGTTCTTTAGGTCTTTAAGAGATGAAACAAAGTGAAAATAAAGTGTACTACCTGGAACAAGACAACAAAGGAAAAATATGGCAACTTTCAAGTACCAAATGATGTTAGTTCTTCATAAGACCATGAACCTTCAAAAAATAGGCTATCTGATATAAAATTGCAGCAATGTAATTAGTTTACAATAGAAATAAGTATTTTGTAACAACCGCAAAAAACATTCCTTGAAATTTCTTGAAAAAGTCAAGAAAATGTAGTTTTAACTAAGAAAAATGATAATTATTTGTCACAAGAAAAATTGGCAATGTTTGGTTAGCCTTAAATGTTAATTTTGCAGAGAATTTGCTGCAGTTAGATGGTTGTAACTATATTTTGTAACAAAATCCAGTTCTAGTGCTCATAATTGCAAGAAAAGCCCATATAAACTTAGCATTTATCTAGTAGATTGTTTGACAATTCTCACAAGCAATTTCTGAATGAGTTAGGTGCAAGTTATGTAGGTATATGCAACAAATTAGTATGAATTATTATAGTTGTAGCAGTGATTTGTAACAAAATCAAGTTATCTAATGAATTAGCCTAGTCTAGGGTTAGTAGAAGTTAGCAAAGGCCTCAAGGAAGAAGGTTTGAGTGTTTGTTTGATCAATCATTCACTAGAGTGAGTAGACTAGTGCCTTTATGGGTAATGGAGTCAATAGATGACAATTTTTTACTTGGGAGGAGTAGCAACAATGATTATACTTATCTAAGGAGAAGAGGTGGATGGAGGAGGTGTTGGCACTTCAAGGCCTCAAACATCCAAACCCTAAAGACAAATTTACTAGAGAGTAAGCAATTTTAGGCCCTAGAAAATCTTCCTTCCTTAGACTATTAAAAGGTATTAAGAGCAACAATGACTAGATAATGGTTTCTAAAGTTCTAGTATTTAGGGCTCTAGAAGTTTATCTAAGTCAAAATCACCTTAGTAAAATCTAGCAAATGAAGAGCAAAGAAGTAGTAATTTAAGTCCTTTACTCCTAGGGTTTGTCAAGAAAGCAATTTCATAATATTTAACATGAATAAGAAAATATACCATAACCATTCAAATGAAATGAAGAATTTCATATTTACTTACTTCACCAAGAATAATCAAGCAATAAAACCTTAGATTGCCAAGCAACTTCACCAAGAAATGATCCAAGTTGCAAAATTTAGCCTCCAAGACAAGTGCGCCTCCCTATTTCAGCCAATAACTCCCAAAAAGGGCGCAAATTTTAGACCACACTTAGTGTGTGATGAGTGATGATGATAAAATGAGAGTACTTTAACTCTTTTTATACAAAAAATTGACCTTTAATTAGAATTAGGTCAAATAAAAGGCCGACATGGCCAAATTACATCAAAATTTAGTTATTTGCATAAATAAAATTAATTAACCCCTAAAATCATCTTCAAGGGTGACTTCATTCCATTCTAGGGTGACATTGAGATCCTAAGGTGAAATGTTTGGCTTCATATGCAAAACGTTTGGCCTACAAAGGCCCTGGATGATGCCCACACATGCCAACTAGCTAACAACTTCCCTCAAAATGTAAACCCCAACTCTGGATGACGTCCAGGGTCATGATGGTGACGTCATGGGCTCTCAAAGTTCAACATTGTTATAGAAAGATTTGCCTCACCCTATGAAATATTTCATAGAGGGCCTTTTTCCATTTCCCTATGCAGACTTTTCATCCCTTTTTGCAAATCCCAGATCTAAAAATTCATTTTTTCCACATGTACGCACCTTGCCTACTATACAACATGTGTATACGTAGGTTGCACCACTACAACCCGCGTACATCAGGATTTGTGCCCAAAAATGAAAAATGGTGTCGGGTTTCCATGTCATGATAGGAGATCAATGATCCTTGGCCTTCCATATACTGGAAATGTTCCAAATCGACCCTTCAATTCCATTTGAAGGCTATAAAGGGGCCATTTCCGAGCTATGGAAAAGAGGAGAAAGAATTCAAATTTGAGAGCAAAGTTACTCTAGAGAAATTATTCACTTCATATTGAGTTTGCATCCCTTTGTCCTTTAAGTATGAACAAAGTGTCCAGCTCCCAAGCTCTTCCCTTATTGATTGAAAAATTCATTGTCTCTCTTCTATGAGATTGCCTTTGGTGGAGGATTGAAGTGGTGGAGGCCCAACTGGAAGGAACTTAGTTTCTCGGTTTCGAACCGTGTCAACACGAAAGTCTGTAACTTTTTCACTTTTGTTGATCATATATTAATAGAAATACTCTTTTCCCATCCAATTGATATCTTGCAAATATTTGAATTATTAGTGTCTCGTTTNCTTTTGTTGATCATATATTAATAGAAATACTCTTTTCCCATCCAATTGATATCTTGCAAATATTTGAATTATTATTCCATGGGCATATTTGTTATGTATATCAATGGATTGTGCTAACATCATATATTATCACCATATGATTGCTTTGCTTGGTTGTTGAGGACTAGTTGCAGGTATATTGATTTGGGTCAAGTGCTCAATGGTGGACTTCATCGAATGCCTGGACAAGGTAGGCATTTTATCTTGTCTCGCTAGCATATTTTTTTGTATACCATACTTGAGACTAGAGTTGATTTCTGTAGTCATTTCCGTCTGTTTTGGTTTACCCTAGCCATAGAGAGATTTTCCTCGTAACAAAATTGGCAACCATACTGGGGATTGAATCTTCTTTCTTAGGGTTTGGAGTGTTTTTCTCCTTAGATTTCTCTCGTTCCTATTGCGTTTCTTGTCGTATCATTTCTTGACAACCTCTGTTCACTCTGGGTCTAAGTCTTTCAACCTTATCCTTTGCCTAGCTTTGTTTTTGAAACATATATGCGGGTTTTTGCTTGAAAGACGCTTATATATGCGTGTTTTCCTTCTACAAGCTGCGTACATACATGTTTTTTCCTTGAACAATCACGTACATCAACATCTTTTGCTTGTTTGCTGGGTTTTGTGGTTGCTGGGTGGGTTTTGATGATTGTTGATTCTTCTTGGGTCTCTGTAGTGATTGTTAAGTGTCCGAGGGATGACAGGAAACCTATCTTTGGTTGAATTTTTGGGCGGAGTCTTTCTCATCATCTTTTCATTTTGATTGTCCTTGTACATTGGGATGGGTGTTTTGCTCCTTGGTATCCTACTTGAGTTGTCTCTTTCTATACACAGTAGAGTATTTATATATCAAGTTGTTGTTCAGTCCAAGCATTTTCATTTTTCTTATATTGAAAATACAAAAATATTAAGAATTTTACATTGATTGTCATTTTGATCTTTTGAGTCTTTGTCATTTAGCTTAGTGCATGTAAAGAAAGATTGCATTTTTATTTTAGAATTGCAGAGTTTGAATTGAAAATTGCATTGTTTTGAGAAGCATATCATTCATTGAAAATTGAAGTTAGGACTTTGCATTGTATTCATATTTACTTTACTTTCTTAGTCATAACATCATGAGTTTCACTACCATACCTTTTTGAGTAAGCACGACCATTGAAATTAACACTATAATTTAAAATTGATTAGTCACGATTTTATTTTCTAGGGTGCAAAAACTAGCTTAGGATTTAGTGCCTTGGAATAGGATTTTGTGAGTAAACTTCTCCAAGGATATTAAATAAACATATGTGTCTGACTAAGGGAGTGTTGACGGACGAAATCGACCGTCCGTCAACTGGAAGAGTGGAACTGGTCTCGGGTTGTCTAATAACCCAAGCCGTTTGGGATGAACCACCCTGACGGGTTTAGCGGCTCCGTTAGCTGATCTAAGGTCCTAAGAAAACAAAAGAAAACTACTCTAAACTAACTAATCTAACTAAAACTAACTATTAAAACAAACTAAACTAATCTAACTATTCTATATATACAATCTACTAACTAATACTATACTAACTCTAACTAATTAACTATCTAACTACTAACGGAAATATAACTTATTCACAAAATGTACAATATCTACAATTTACAGATTTGAATAAAACCTGAAAAACTCATTTGCATTCTGTCTAAAGGCAGAGAGAGATATTTTTTATTGATTGTATAATTTTATGAACAAGAAATAAAACAAAAACTAACTAAACTAAACAACTAATATACTAATTCTAACTACAAATCTAACTAAACATATATCTAACTAAACTACTAATATTATACTAAACAAACTAACGAAAATAAATCACAAACTAACCTGGAGAAATGCTCCAGATTTGTCCTGTGTATGATGATTGACTTAGCTGATCGGAGGGAGGAAACCCGCACTGAATTATCGAGGCGCTTCTCGTAAACGATAGCTGCAGTGCTCCTCAATTATGATTACAGGACAAACAAGACATAAAAATTACAACAATCTTATGATTCATAAACCTTCACAGTTAGATAAACCCATATGCAAAGATCCATACGAAATGATTCAATTGATGAAGAAGAGAAATCTGTCATTCATTAACTGAACGAATTAATTGCTGTATTTTTTAAGTAATGAAAGAAATCAGATATGGATAAAACATTAATTAAATCATATCACCCTGCAACAGATTATGATAACTAAAGTAGTCTATAATCCACTGCAATCGACATGCATAAACTTGAAACAAAAGATTGATATTATGAAAGCGAAAGCTGTAGCAAAACATCAACTCTTGTCTCAGTTTGTATTAGAAATCCATAGCCTGGTTCTCCCACAAGTGAGGATGTCCCTTATTACACAAAATAATAAGTATTTAAAGACCTTCCACAGGGTAAAACATCCCTGTGGAAGTTATCAAAACTATTTACAGAAAATCTGGGATGATATCCCAAGTCTTGACTAAACTAGGAACCTAAAACAAAACTAAATCATACAAATATCTCCTAGACTATCCAATATGTCCAATGCAATTCGGATGTACCTGAAAGGTGTTCAAAATGGACAAGTTAGAAGCGTATTTTATTAACAAAATGATAAAAAATCTAATTCTATAGACTAGCTACAGAATCTTGTGATTCTGTAGCTGGTCTAAATAAGACACAGAATCAACATTAAAATCAACTCAAATCTTTTAAAGAATTAAATTCAACTATCATCCAATAGCTATTTGAAAACAAATCATTAAATTGTTATACTAATTCGAGACCAAAACATAACTAAAATCAAATGACTACAGAGATGCATATACTCTGTTTCGTTCGTTGCCACAAAGTCAGGTGGACAGAATCATATCGAACAACAATGAAATCGTTTCATATCAAATTGAAATCGATACGATTAAAACAAATCATAGACAATGTTATGCTGCCTCCTCAATAGGAAACATGATCGAATCCAAACAAGATCATTTTCAAATCGACATAACTGTAAAACAAACTATCCATGCCATGAGCGAATTAAATCAAAACTGGCGTGTAAATGTTTACAAACAAAATCATAACAGGATCAATCAGTTGGCAACAGAGTTCGTAAGAATTGCTCGATAGTTTGTTATTGCAAATTGGGGCAGACAAAATCATTCACGAAATCATTTCTTGAATTCATTTTGAAACGACTATTACCCGAATTTCCTCATACGAATTTGACAGAAATAACATAGGTCGATCTGAGTTAACAAACTCGTTTGAAAATTAAAATTGACAGAGCTGGAATCAAGTCTATTTTTGATACGAATACAACTCATAAAATCGATCATACTAACTGAAGATACATAGCAAGCCAATCAAGCGAATTGAACAGCTGGGGCTTAACATAATCATCGTGGATCAAAATCGTTCCATGATTCGGGCGTAGATATCATTTTCACAGGCTTAAATGAGAGTATTGTTTCCATAAAAACAAAGTCATTCTTTCCAAATCACAGTCAACTAGAGTTGTATTCCTGATTTAGAGAATTATATGACACATCATATTAAAAGGTCGTAACAACCAAACTCACGAAATCGTTCGACAATCACAGCATACTAACCATAACGAAATCAAATCAAAACATGATTGTATTCTAAATCTAGCATGAAAACCTCATGTTCAGATTAGATACAAGACAAATCCAAAACAAATAAAAAAAAAATCTATCAATGGCTAAACTGGGCATGAGAAAATCGTGTATCCAAATCGAAACTTCATTCATTTTTAGCAAAGCAAAAACAATGTACAGGATGAATAACATTATGACAGAGCCATTTCGAAATTCAAATCATTATATTAATCCTGGTCACTCACAAAACTAAAATGATATCAAAATTCATACCTGTATGACGAGCAGACAGCTTGATCATGACATTTTGGAGTTGACAACGGCTGTAGCTGATTCAACGTTTTTAAAAATGATGGAACCAGTGTTTCTCTGCTTCCTATCAGTTGCTTGAAGTTTGTCTCTTTGGCCGGTCAATACTGCAACTTGATTTTCCAATGATTGGATTTTAGATTGAAGTAGGGGAACGTCTATATAGGATCGTTCCAACCACAAATCACATTGGTCACAGGATGACTGTCCAGGCTTCGAAAGTGCAGGTGAGGGTTTGGTTACATTGTCGAGGGTTTCGTTAGGTAGTTTGATTCCAAGGTAGCTAGGATTATTCTTTAGGCAAGGGGGAAGATTGGAAACGAAGTCATAAGGTGGCTCGAAGCGCAGACCCTATGAGTAGGGGTACTCACTAGCTAGGAAGCGTTCTATGTCAGAGTCTGAATCCTCACTAAGGACTATGGGCTTCTGCTCAACACTAGGTTTAGGCTTATTCCTAGCCATTCTCGAGATAAGCCGAGCATTCTTTTTTCCTTTGCCATCAACAGTAGGGTTTGCCTTGGCTTTTTTTCTTACAGGATTTTTAATAGCCTCAACCTTCTCAGTTATAGCGTTGTGTAAGTCAACATCAGGATCGACCGAAGGTTTAGGAGAAGGCAGTAGGACATGGAAGGGCACAGGTGGCTCGACCTTGGCTTCATTAATCACAGGCTTGTCAATCTGGATAGGGTCTGTATCATCAAAACCATTTCGAGCGATAAAAGCTCGCCAGCTATCACCGTGGAGACTTAAGTGATGAACAATGATAAGTCTGATTAGTCCATGGTGGAACAGGTTACTATCATCCTTCTCCCTTTTAAACCTTTTTGACATTTTGTATAGGCTACGCTGGAAGTAGAAAGGCATATTCAATGGATACCCTATAAAATTCATTAACAAATGCAGGTGGTAGAGAAAAACGAGTCCATATCGACCCTCACAGGTTATGAATTGTTTAACCACCATCAAAAGGTCATTCCATCGTGGTTTAAGCATGGAAATGGGCATACCTCTGTCACAGGATGTGACCTTTCGCGAGACGAACATAAGTGGCCATGGAACCTCTTCCACTTTTGAATTTTTAAACCAACGCTGGCCCATGGATGGTAACCCTGTAGCAGAGCTAATAAACTCTTCACTGATTTCTAACTGAATGTCACCCACCTTGGCTCTATAGCCATCAAAAGTCAGAGCGAGATGTTGTGCAACAAATAGATTAAAACCCTCAAATCGTTGTACAAAGGTGAGCCAACCGTTATCCTCTAAGTCTTTCCGGGCATTGTCAAATAGTAGCAAGTCTTGGCTACCGTTCGGCTCGATTCGCACCACCGGTGCCATGGAGACGAGAACAGGGTAAGTCCAGGGTTTGGATCATAGAACACACAGGAGAAGAGTGCACGAAGGGTTACCCGAGCTAGCAGAGGTGAAACAGGGATAAGGGGTAGGCATAAATGACATCGTGTGAAGGTGGTGGAGCTTATTTCTGCCATGCATAATAGTTATTGCCAATGGTACAACCGCCGACGCTTATAGCTGTTCAACCCACTATTGTATGGTTTAACAATCATGTCATTTGCCCGACCAATGAAACCAATGGTAAGTGTATTAATCATTTGCGCAAGAAATGGTTATACCATAGTTTTAAAACAAATCATACAAATTGAAATCAATACCAAGTGTTTAACCAATGTGACAAGTAGATCAAATCAAAGAACATATAAATCCAATTGCCAATGAATCACAAACTTAATTACTCATGAAATGAAACTGCATGATCAATC
>JASDQU011026065.1:11590-21967 GCA_032191745.1 Picea mariana
CAACTGTCTCTGTCTCACTTCCTGTTGCTCTTGGCTGCTAATGTCACGTTCAATAGCAGCCCATGATCGTTCTAGTTCAGCCCTATTGGTCACTGTTTGTAAAATAGTATTAAATAAACTTAGGGCAATGCTGGTTTGATCCTGAAGGCCCGGTTCTACGTTAGGTTGTATTCTATTAGGGACAGTCATGGATGGTATAGTTTAAAAGGTTTATAAAATGGGTTTTCAATCAATTGGTTACTTCAGACTTCCAGAGATGATATCAATGAAAACAATTTTAAAATCTATAACAGTAATGTAAAATCACATTCAAGGCCGTTTCTTGGTTTTGTAACAATTTTGAAATTTGTAAATAACGAAACACAATACAGGGAAATATAAGGCTTTTATCGAGAAAGAATCTTATATTTCAATTAACGATGATGAAAGAAAAACAAGATTTCTAACAGAGTTAACTATTAAGGAACAAAAGGTTTTACAGGTCTTAAAATCACTAAAGTAATTTCAGAGGAAAGAGTGTAATATGTTCAACATCCAAACCAATCTGAAATAATAAACAACAATGTATATAAATTCAAATTGATTTACTTGTTAGAAGAAAACACTTTAAAAGGAAAATTTAACAAGGCATGATAAACAAGGGAAGACACATAGTTACAAAGTTGTAGGATCCAGAATCTTGTTTGCGATTTATATTCCGATGAACCTCAAAACTGAATTTACAAAAAATGGCTATCTCCAAAATTTATGAAGCCATTTCTCATCCTTTTGAAACTATATTTATACATTTCTATCCAAGTTTCGCGTTGGTAAATCACCAACTCCCTAATATTACATTTACATAAATTGATGTCAACCGTTTACAATTTCTTTTAAAATTCTAAAAAATAAAAACATCTAAAAAGTTTTAAATTTGCGTTGACGAACTTTCTTTCTCTGCTTCAACGCATTGAACACATTTTCCCAAAAAGTTTACCAAGATCCTAGGAGCCTCAGGTATCTCATTAGCTTCAAAAGCGAAAAATCTCCTCTGTAATTCTGGCAATCTACTTTCTATCATACTTTCTGTGAACTTCATTGTTTTCAACTTTAAATTCGAATTCACCATCCACTTATTGATTTCTGTAATGCTAACCAATTTAACATTTAAAATTTCTTCTTTCCTTTCTTCGAGCTCTTCTCTTGACTTAAGCTGATGCCTAGCGATGTTGACTTCACCTAACAACCCAGAACAACCATTTGTCCCAATATTTAATGAATCTTTTTCAAAGAAATTAAAGATTCCTTGACAATCTTCGTTAACTTCTTTTGTGATTCTTTTATATTCAGCCAATTTAGATTCCCAGACTTTTATCATTATATCTCCTTTTACCTGTTCAGAAACAAATAATTTTTTATTTTTTCCAATTTCATCTTTTAATGAAGAAGTCACTGCTTTCTGAAAAGTAGTCCTCGTTGCTTTTGCTTCTCTTTCTTTCTGGAACACCTGTTCCATGGACCTATTTGATTCCTGGAAATAGTTCTGGATTATTTCCAGATTACAAAATAATTTCTGTTGTTCCTCTTCTATTTTTGCATATACCTCTGATGCTTGCGTCCTGAAATGTTCGATTTCAATTACCTGGTCAGCAATTGAAATAATCTTATTTTGCAAAAAATTATTTTCTTCGCCCAGCTTTTGAACCTGTTCTTGAGTGACATGTATCATGTGTTTTGCCTCATCCAAGTTTTTATTCAAATTTTGGATTTCTTGCATATCCTTGAGTCTAGATTGTTCTAGACCCTTCTGTATTCCCCAACCAATATTTCTTTCATTTTCCTTTAACCTGTCTTGTAACTGAATTATTTCTTGATCCTTCTGCTCGAGCATGGTTGTTAGATTTCCCACAGAATATATATTAGCTGATGCTTTAGCACCCATTGTTCATGCTAACTCTGTAGCGAATTATCCATCTTTGAGTTTTTTCCCATCAATAATAACTCTATGCTTCTTAATAGATCTTTCTCCTACAGGATGAATTTCCTGTTTCATAAAAGCTCTTCGCTTTTTGCTGAAAAAATAATCAGATGGGGGGATTTCATCTCTTGAAATCGGCTCTAGATCACTGACGTATAGAACTCCTTCATGAGGGGTTTCGAAAGTAGACTGTAGTGGAGTCAAAGCTGTGATAGGACTACCAAGTTCCTTTGAACCAGCTCCTCCAATCTTTTTTGGAATATCATCAAGAATTATTGGACTTGTTTCCAGTCCTTTTCCCTTTTCTGTCCCTAGTTCTTTTATCTGAGAAACCTCTGTGTTTTTAGGAGGTAATTCAGGATCTTTCAACTTATCTTTGTCACTTGACTTATCCTGAGTATCAGTTTCAAACCCTGGAGGGGTTTCTTCCTGTTCTGGCAATGAAGTCGATATTTCACCTTGTAAAATCTTCGGCAGGCAGCTTCGCCTATGTCATTGAAAAGATGCAAACCCCACCTGTGAGTCAAGTGACAAGGCCTGCACTCTATTCTGCACTTCCTCATAAGATTTAACATCTTTGAAAATATCATCATAAACTGAAACTTCATGTTCATATGTTTTCAAATTACAGTGTATGTAATGCCGACTAATTATTTGGTAGGGGTTGTGTTTCCTGTGCTCGATGTTTACCAGCTTAACTTCCTCCAATGACTCGGCCTCTGCTTTAGAATGCCCTAAGTTTGATAAATTAAATTTCCTGATGTGAACAGGGAAAGATGGCCATGCTTTTTTTTGAAGGGATTTTAATTCTAACCCAATACCACCCTTGGCTAACTGATGAGCCACTTCTCTGCATACCAATCTGTCTGGTAAAAAATTCGGGAGTGCGTGAGGTGGAATGGAACAACCATAAACCCTAACATAGGAAAAATTTTCCTCAATAAACTAGTCGACAACTGATTTGAGGCTTTCTATGACTGTGTTAGAAATGCGAGGGGGTTCGCATCCAAAGAATATTTTGTGCAGAGGGATAATTACATAATGACAAACATCATAAAAAAGATCTTTTGCATTTTCTTCCCAGAGAGCTGAGTGGTATTTATGAACAGGCTCTGGGCAAGAAACATTCCAACTCCAATTCATTAATGGGAAAGGAGTCATAAAACAAATGGCATCCATAATATATGCAGACATATAAAAATACACTGGTTGTCCTTTTGACTTGGCTACTTTGTAATTCACAACCTCTGATGTGAGGTTATTTGACAAAATTTTATGCCAGTTAAAACTACGTCCTTCTGAAACTTCCTCTAGGAATGGTGTCCAGTCTACATGAAAGTGACAGGGATCCTTTCTCCCAAAAAGTCTACATAACATCATTGCTACATAAACCATATATTCGTTTAAGGAAGCTGTGGCATAAATCCAATGTAAATCATCCCTAAACTTATTTTCATCCCTGGCCCATCCTTTAATCATGTTAGGGTATGTCTGGCCCGCTTCAATGCATTCTTTTCTTTGAAACTCGGCTAAAAACTCAGAATTAAAGGTGTCTCTATAATTGGGCGAGAGCTTATACATTACTTGAATATGCTCAGGCCTGAATGAGCCGATGACAACTCCTTGCTCATTCGGAATGCTTCTTGTTGGGATATCTACTTTATCCAGAGCCCAGCCGATCATATCGGTATATGATACCAATCTCAGACGCGCAACAACCTTATGAAGCTCAAACTCGGCAATATCTCGGAGGTGATTTTCCAAATCAGGGGATGCATATTTAAGCTCATCCTCCAACTTTTCGGAAATTCCAGTTCATGATTTGACGGAGTGTACGCCGAGTGGAGTAGTATCAGAAATAATATCGCCTTCTTGCTAGTCTTCGTTTTTCCTCGGAGCTTTTTTGGGTGCCATAGCTCTGCGTTAAGATTGAAAATCTGTCACAGAGAGTGGATGAGAAGACTTAGCTTTGAAATGGAAATACAGATGTTCGATCTTTTAATTTGAATATATCTTACTCATAGTGAGAATCGTACCTCTGTCACAAAATAAAAGCTCATAATGCAGAAAATATTTTCGGGGATATGTATTTAATGTGCGTACTTTGGATTTCTCGTCATTTTTGAATAAATGAGAAACATACTTAATCGGACCACAATACATTAATGACCACTAAAAAGGATTACCTTTAAAACTGTTTAGAAAGTGGATTATTATCGTTAATTTTGAGTTAAATTTGAAAACCTGATTTTCAGAGTTTCGACACTTTTGATGTCGAAGAAATATGTCATCGAAGAACCCCGATTGCCGAAATCATGATGTATTAATTTAAATTGAAATGTTTTTAGTATGTTAATTAATCGATATTAGACCTTTTCGGGATTTCGTCAATCAGAAAATCGGAAATCGGGATTTCGGGAAATTTGATGACATGAGTTCATGTACTCATGGAATCGCGAATCCCGAAATCGCGAAATTACAACTGCGCATTTCTTTTAATCATGATTTAAGCTAAACAAGATTAGTTAACTTACCGTAAACTATGGATCGGGTTTTTATACATCGAGAAATCGGGAAACACGATGACAAGATATATGATCCTTTTAAATCCACGAATCCCGATATCGTGATGTGATTAATTTAACTTTTTAAACCCTTTTAAACGAAAATTAAGTAATTAGTGTTTTAATTAAGTCTTAAAGTATCGTGATATCGGGGATCGGGGTTTTGCAATTTGATTTGTCTTAAAAATATGTTTACGGCAAACCTCGAATCCTGATTTCTTTAACATTTTAATGAAAAACTCGCATACTTAAAATTATTGCTCGTTTTAAATGATTTTTTTCAAAAGTTTTTGAAAACTTATATTTGTTTAGATTTTTTCCGTTGGTTTTTTCAAAAAATAAACAATAAAAGGAATCGCGAATTTATAGGTGACGAAATTCTTGTTTGAAGAAATCCGAAAAATGCAAAGACTCAAAAAGTTACAAAACTTTTATCCTTAAGAATAAAAAAATCCAAGATCTGTTTCAACAAGTCGCAAAAATAAAAATGTCGTTTATTTAAAAATTGCGACGCAAAAAAATGATGTTTGTAAAACATTGGTGTAGGCAGCTTATTAGTCAGTTGAAAATGTGAATTGGCTTCCAATAGGGAGTGGATAAATCTATTGTATAATCGGTAATATCAGGAGGATCTGCTTACACCAAATTTAATCACAAGGTTGCGCGAGGTTGGTTGAAGGGATATCCCCCCGATACCTTCTTAGCGTCAGAGATATTTCTGGTGATCTATTCGTATCTGGGGATATTGCTAGTGCCCTTACCTCCGTGAGAGGCAATACTTTCAAGGTTTCGGGCTTTTCTACCCTGCCCATATGGTGGACCTGACTTACGATTGCTCGCCTGTGCATCGGTTATACATTGGTTGCTTAGCTGCTTGACTTAGGTGCCACATAGGTTACTTGCAGGGGTTATTCTGCATGTACCCTGGGTCAGATAAGGGTCAAACATCACACAACCTTTATTGAGGATTACCTCTTCGGGGGGATCTGAACGACTAGTTGTTAAGCCCATGAGGGCCCTTATAACTGATTTTGTTACCTCTGATCTTTAGCAGGGAGTCTCAGGCCCCTCTTGGGAGAGACATACCTTCTTTAGGGAGGGAGCCCCCTTTCAACCACTTTACCCCGTTTGTGTGCATATTGGATGTTTGATTATTTTTGGTGTGCTCTTTGATTACTAGTTGGACTTAGGATTTTTTATTTTTTATCTTGAGTCTTAAGTCATCGTGGAGTTGGACCAGCCTCCCTGTTGGTCCCGCCGCTTGTTACAGTTACCATCGGATTTCGAGTCTTTTCCTTCTAAAAGGAGTAGAGTTATTAGACATGGTACACACACCTCCACTTTTCAGACTTGTGATTATACATGGATGAGTACTGAACTGAGTCATCAGAGTACTGGGAGCCCTTCGAATCCCACACCTACTATAGTTAATGGAACCCCTTCAACTCCTGGAACCACAATGGTTGTAGTGTCGGAGGCACCTATCATTACTACTGCCCATCCTATAGTGAATTCTCAATTTCTTGCCTCGAACCCATTTGGGTCTCTTGGTCACTCATCGAGCTATAATGTCCAGTCCATCCGTATGGCCTCTAGTCCCTTTTCCTATGGTATGCCAAATTCTACTTCACAATTTTCAAACTCCATTCTAGTTGCTAGCCCTAATGCTAGAATTGGACTTGGGGGAACAACCTCTCCTTATACTCCATTTTCGTTTGGTGGTTCTCAAATCCCTCAAACAAATCCTAATATGAGAGGCATTCCCTCTTTTAACCCCGAGCCTAATCCTCTTGCTTATGGGTGGAGAAACCAACCTAGAAGACAAGCTTCTGCTCAAGTTCCATCCTATACCCTTACCTCCTCAGTGTCGATTCTGACCAACACATTTGGCATGAGGAATCCACCTCTATCCTCTGGATTCACTCAGAGGAGGTCAGTTTTAGACCTTGGGCAACCCCCAACCCAGAGCCACTCCGGCTTGGGGAAATTTTAATAACCCTCATCAGAACATTCCTACTGGAATGATTCCTAACCAACCTCTTATGAATCATCCTGGAGGAGGGTCTTACAATCCCGGACAGGGCCATGGTACTTACTAGAACCCTGGATGGGTTGCAGTTCCTCAAACACAATCTTTCTAGGGAGCTTGGGGCCAGATGCCGCAACCCTGTCTCTCTTTTTTGGCCACACTTAATCTGCCAGACTTGTCTAAGTTGATGAATGAACATGTGTGTCATGATCCTACATGGCTCCCCATCCCCACCAAGCTTCCTTTGGACATCTGAAATTCGAAGGTAAGAATGGCGAGAATCCTAGTGATCACATTACCACCTTTCACCTATGGTGCTCCTCAAATTACCTTAATGACGATTCCATTCAGTTAAGATTATTTCAATGCACACTCATTGGGGTCGCTGCGAAATGATATATCAAGCTACCTAGGGGGGCATATGGGACCTTTATTCATATGGTTTTAATCTTCCTTAACCACTTCCAATTGTCGGTTCATTACGATGCTGGCCTAGAAATTCTGTCGACTTTGCGCCAGGACACAACCACTCATATCTTGGATCATATTCAGGAGTGGCATAGACGAAAGAGGTTGATTAAGACCTCCATACCCCCGGCCTTTCTTTTAGAATGGTTCCTTAAGTATTTTCAACCTCCTATCTCGAAGGATGTTGCTACATCCGAGGTTACAACCGAGGAACAAGCAATCTTCAAACCCCAAAAGTTATATCTTATATATGCTCAGTCTGAGATGTTATACCACATTCTTCCAGACGCACTGAGGTCAACCTATGACCCTAGAAAAAATCTTGGACCTCATTCCGATGGCATTGTAGGTTCCGCCAATGTAAAATCCCCAGATTTGGTGACAAGCCATTTGAAAGAGTTGTCTCTAAACCAGTCTGTAGGAGGGCCAACTTCGTCTGTGTTTTTGAATCCCACTCAGTCGGTGGATGTACATTCTATGCAATCGTCAACCAACCCAAATGGTAATCAACAACCAGGTAGGAATAAGAAGAAAGGACGTAATAATAATCGTAAGGGTGGGAAAAATAATAATAAACCCAAGGACAATGGTAATAATGAGAAGACGAATAATAATGCTGTAGAGGTCAAGAAAGAAAGGCGTAAGGTGAAATTTCTCTATAAGATTTGTACAGATGATCACCTTACTCATTTATGCCCCAAACTTGTGGAAGCTACGAGGCTCTTATCTTTGCCTCTTGCTATGCTGATGAATCCTTTCCCACATAACCAAAACATGGCCTCGAGCTTCTCAAATGCCGGAAATGCAACCAGTGGGAGTCAAAACCCACTGTTGCAAGACAATGAATGTTTGTGTATTGATATGGTCGATGCTAAGGTTCATATAGCCACCTGATATCATGATTATAGTTCTTCATAGGATATACCTAGTCTAGAATCTCCTCCTCCTCCTCCGAATATGACTTTACAGATTGAAAAACCAGAGCCAACGCCTCGTATTTCGAAAGGAGTACTCAAGCTCTCTACCCACAATCCAAATGCTAGAGACACCTATAATTACTCTATTGTTGAGGGCCTGGGTCAAACCCCTTGTGCGATGTTGGCTCTGGAGGTACTCCAGACGTGTCCTTCATAGAGGAATGCCTTGCTATATGCGTTAGGAGATATAGACCCCGGTGGCTCAAAAGTTATCAAGTTTGACGTCATGGATGTGAAGCCTCGCTTGACTTACCATGTGGCATTCCAAATCCATGTGGGGTACTCAAAGTATACCATCAAATGTGTGGTTGTTGATGAAGGCGCTGCTACATGTGTGATGTCCTTGATCTGTTGGAAAGCTCTCGGCTCTCTGAATATTTCTCAGTCGCCGACCATGTTGACTTCTTTTGATGGTCGTTCCTTCTTCCCTCACGATATTCTTCCTTCCTTTTCGGTCCAGTTAGGTGGGAAGACGATAGAGGTGGACATTGAGGTAGTTGATGTGCCTCTTGATTATAACTTGTTGGTAGGACTCAATTGGACCTATGCTATGACTATCGTCATATTTTATGTCTTCTACACTCTTTGTTTTCCACTCGATGGGAAGATCATGACGATCGACCAATTATCCTTTGCGTATGCTAGCCCCAATGCATATGTTGGACCATCGATCCCCATGGTCGACAATTCTCAGTCAAAAAATGAGAATATCGGTGTTAGAATGTATTCATCCCTTATGTGTACTTTCAAATTCATGGCACCAATTCACCATGTTTACGCCATGTCCAGTAGGCCCATTTCGTCAGAAAGGTATGTTGCTTTCCGCACTTTCTATTTTAATGATCCTTGGACCATACCTTCCTCAACTTAATATTGTGAAGGTCAGTCACATGCTGGAATTTCTATGCCACTATTGGTAGCAGAGATTGCATATCAATATGTTCTTGACTCTTCCGTCGATCCCAATCCTATTACCTCGCCGACGGACGAGGAGGATCCTGTTCTTAAGCCCGTATGGGCCACTTCGTTGTCTTGTTCACATGACTTCCTCGATGATACTTTTCCCTCGGACGAAGGAATCATTGAAGCCATGAATGGGTCCAACAAACCTTGGGATGATATGCATCATCACTCTTATTTTCTCCCAGAGCTTGCTAGAATCGAACAAGATGACTTTCGATCTACTTTGAGTGAGATAGTCGGTCACGCAGTAGTTCCACTTGATACGCATGAAATTTATGCCGAAGGAAATATGGTGAGTATATCTCCTACCGTCATGATCGATATCTCTCATACCCCTGGAAATATTGAAAACATACATATCGGTGCAGATTGTTCGCTAGAAGAAATCCTGATCTACACCGAGCTCTTCAAGGAATTCCGAGATGTATTTTCTTGGTCATATGAAGAGATGCCAGGAATTGACCCTCATATTGTCGAGCACGATATTAGAACTTATCCAGATGTTGAGCTTGTTCAACAACGTCTTAGAGTTTTCAATCCCCGGAGGCCCCTTCTATTAAGGAAGAGGTAGAGAAACTACTTAATGTTCGCTTTATCTACCCAGTTCCCTTGACTAAATGGGTATCCAATCCCATTCCCGTGAATAAGAAGCAAGGAACCATCTATGTATGCATGTACTTTCGTGACCTGAACAAGGCCTTTCCTAAAGACAACTTCCTGACACCTTTCAGCGATCAAATTCTTGACAAGTGTGTGGGAAGCGAAGTGTTTTCTTTCATGGACTGATTTTCAGGGTATAACCAAATTCAAATTAAACCTGAGGATCAACACGAGACGACATTTATTTGTCCTTGGGTTACTTTTGCATATCGGAAGATACCTTTCAACCTTAAAAATGCCAGATCAACCTTCCAACGTGCTATGACCTTCGCATTCCATGACCTTAATCATATAGTAGAATCTTACCTTGACGATCTTGTTGCTCACTCTCGTAAGAGAGCGGATCACTCTAAGCACCTTCGGCTCATTTTTGAAAGATGTCGTTACTATAGAATCTGGTTGAACCCTCATAAGTGCATCTTTTGCATTAGGTCTAGTCGTCTTTTGGGATTTCTAGTTTCTGAGACCGGGATCATGGTATATCCGTTAAAGGTTGAGGAAATACTTCGATTTCCTCCCCCGTGCACTTGATCCAGATTATTTTCGGCACGAAATGAGAGGGAAGATATAATAAGGAAATGCACAGAGATATCACGTATATCCAATAATATAACAGAAATGTATCAGAGATGCAACCATAAACATAGATATACAGTAATACACAATTTCTATTAATGAAAGAAATGTACAGAGACTGTAAAAATACAGAGTGAAAGACTCGCTAGAATGGTGGCAGCTTATCTCTAAGAAGAGATGTGA
>JASDQU011026065.1:22067-54190 GCA_032191745.1 Picea mariana
GTCTCACGTTTGAAGTTTTGTTTATGGTTGTAATGTTATTTTCTTTTCAGTTCTTAGGTAGATTTTATTTCGTTTGGTTTTCTATTCTCTGTTAACCCATTTTGATCCACAGCAAACCTGTTCTGCCTTGCTGAGCCCAACAGGGCATGCTAGTGCTCCCATTCTTGCTCACCCGACGACAATTCGAGAACGAACAACGATGATGAGTTCTGCGAGCACACCATCTACTATCTTAGTCGAAACTTAATCGGTCATGAGATAAATTATTCTCACGTTGAAAAGATTGCTTTGGCTGCCGTTCACACAGTCCAACGTTTACGCCATTATATATTGCTTTGTAAGAATACTATGGTTGCCGATGTTAATCCATTTCAATATGTCCTTACCAGGCGTATCATAGGGGGAAAATATAATGAATGGATTGTCATTTTACAATAATTTGATCTTGATTTCGCTTCTGTGAAATCTAAGAAATCACTATTCTTTGAATAGTTAATATCCGACTTTCCACAATTAGATGAGGATGTTATCCATGTTGATTCGTTTGCGAATGAACACATTTTCCTTGTCTCATCATCCGACCCCTGGTATGGAGACATTGTTCTCTATCTTCAAACTTTGAAGTTCCCTCAGCATCTCTCATGAGATGACTGACGACATGTACGATACCAAGCCAATAATTACACTATCGTCGATGACACTTTGTATTGCCGAGGAGTAGACAATATCCTGCGTCGTTGTTTAACTCACGAAGAATATGAGTCAGTCCTAAATGGTTTCCACAGTGGGGCTTGTGATGGTCATATATATGATCTTGCGACAACCCAGAAAATTTTGCGAGCCGATTATTTCTGGCCATCTATCATTAAATATTGTGTTGAAGCAATTAATATGTGTCACCCCTACCAGGGCTTCTCTCAAAAAATGCTCTTGCATCCAGCCCCTCTTCACCCAGTCATTACCGTCGGTCCCTTCACCAAGTGGGGGGTGGACTTCATGGATTGCAACCCAAATTCAGCTGGGGGGAATCAACACATTATCGTGGCCATCGACTACATTACTAAGTGGGTCGAGGCCATGCCTACAGTTAAATCCGATGGAAATATTGTCTCCTTCTTCGTATTCAATCAAATTATCGTCAGATTCGATATCCCGAGTGAGATTATCACTGATCATGGAAGTCACTTTCAGAACAAAATGATGGAAGAAATAACATCCAAGCTGGGGTTTAAGCATGGTCATTATTCCCCTTCCTATCCCCAGGAAAATGGACAGGTAGAGGTCGTCAACAATTTTCTCAAGACCATTTTGCAGAAAACTGTCAGCCATAGTAAGTCTGACTGGCACATTATGCTATATCCCGCACTCTGGGTATACCGAACCTCGGTCAAGACTTCCACTTGATTTTCCCCTTTCCAGTTAGTGCACGGTGTGGAGTTAATATTATCTATTGAATGCGAGATCCATTCTCTTAAGTTGGAAGTCGCGCTCCTACCTAAAAATTTTGATCTCAAGCGATGCCTTGTACACCTAGAGAGTCTTGACGAGCAACATCGAGATGCCTCTACGGCTATCAAGGCGAACAAAAGACATGTCAAGGTCCAATACGATAAGTCTGTTTGTCCTCAGTTGTATGCTAAGGGTGAATTGGTCCTCTTATATGATCAAGCCAAAGAAATGCTGGGCGAAGGAAAGTTTAAACTCATGTGGCACGATCCTTATATCGTGCAACGTGTCTTAGAAAAAGGAGCCTATGAGTTAGAAGATTATGAAGGGAATATGTTGGCTAAGCCCAGGAATGGGATCTACTTGAAAAGATATTATGCTTGATCCCCAGGCTTGGGCGTAACTCTTTTTATATTAATGTAATTTAGTGTATATATCTTTTCCCTTTCTTTTTGTCTTCAAATTGCTTATCTCATTTTTCCTTGGTTAGCAGATATCAATGGAGTCTTTGGTCTACTTAGGATTCGTATATGGAGCCAAACGTCATACACATAACTTTACTTCTGTCATTTGGGTGGTTTACTCACCCAAGGGTCTACTGGTGTCTTCAGGGGGCGTATGCCTAGGGCCATCCACGAATAATGTGGTCGAATATAGCACCGTTATAGAATTTTTTCACGATGCTATCTCACATGGTATTCGCTCTTTAGAGGTTTACCTAGATTCCCAGTTAGTATCATGTCAGTTGAACGACAGTTACCACATGCGTGATCCTACTTTACTTTGAGGATTCCTAAGGGTACGTCTTTTAGAACGACAGTTTGATTTTATTAGTTATTATCACATACCTAGGATTTCTAATTATGTATCCGATGCTTATGCTAATTTCATTTTAGATTGGCATTTTTCACATAGATAAAGCAAAGAAAACCATCTCATCAATGTACACATTGTAATATAAGTAAAGCCGGAGATCCTTGTTTTATATATATTTCAAAAAATATGTTGTTTATAGTACAAAATTAGGGCTAACACCCTCAATGCACATATACAATCGATAATACAAGATCCACGACATCTACACCTGTGGCGCTGGATATGTGTCATGATAACAAACTATGGAGTTTGTGAGACGCCGAAAGAGTCGCACCCAAGCTCTGGGCACACCAACTACTTTCCGTTGCATGACCTCCAACAGATCCTCTACCTAAACCATCAGAATCCTATGAGTCAAATGAGACAAGTTTCCCTACACATTTTGAAGGATTCTCTTTGCCTATCCTCCTGTCGCCTCATCTCCCCAGTGCCTCCGACGATGTCGTGGAAGCTCGTACGATCGTCGCGGACCTACGTCTGCATCACACAAGTGTCTAGTTAGTACTTAAGCATCATCCAAAAATATTTTTGATTTACTGTACAAAAATACAAACAAAAATGAAATATTTAAAAACATTGACATACCTATGTCCTCGTAGGCGGTCCCTGGTGGCAGTGGCATTTCGGGGTCCCCTCTGAAGTCGATCCTTACATAGGTTTAGTCATCCAGAGAAATGACCTGTTGCCTCCACCAGTAGAAGAAATTATCTTTGTAGGGTGTGGGCACCCTACCTCCCCCTTTCTATATCATTAACTTGGGCCATCTTGCCATGGCTAGATCATCAGGTCCTCTCAGAATGATCTTGACTCTAGGTCCCAAACTTGGAACCCGCTCGAAGAAAAAACCGCACAAGATAGAGGCAAACCCGAAGTTCCTCTTGTCACCCTGTTTGCAGTCTATCAAATGGCTCTTCATATTGGCCAGTAGTGAGGTACACCAATCATATACAGTAGGTCTCAATCAATCTACAGAATAGAACATGAGCGACCTCGATTCCTGGTGCAACGAAGTCGATCCTGTGATCCTGGTCAACATGAGGACAACAATCTTGAGGCTGAGATTGTTTATCGCTCGGATGGGGAGTTGACTCCCGACCTTCTCGATCCCTGCTACACAGTGAGCGTCTATGTACTCCTCTATATTCATCGCACTCCTATCTCCCCGTGATTTCAGGTTCACCACCTCACCCCGACGCGATAACCCAGTCAAAAAGTATATATCCTTGACTTCAATCCTCAATGGTTGCCCATCGAGGTTGAATCTCTCAATTTCAGGATCCCAGTAATCCACAAGCAACTCAAGAATCGCCTGGGCCCTCATCTCTTTGAGTGCCCAAAATTTATACAAGCCGCATATTTTCAAGGCCATTTGGGCCCCTAGATATCTTTCCACAACAACATGTACCTCCTTGTGTTCCCTTTCCCTCCATTCTAGTACCATCCTGCTAGATAAAAATCAATTTTTGAGTTAGAAACCATATAAAACCTTGTTTATGGACTTGTAAGCGGGCTGCAACATTCACAGTCGCGTATAGGGGTGATTACACGCATCCTGTATTTTACACAGTTGCGTATAACCTCACGTATATGTGACCCGATGAATGGTAGCCCGCATACACCGAAATGCTCAATTTGTGCCTTAATTTACTCAAAATTTGAAACCTAATTAAAAAATCTAATCCAATAGAAAGGAAGAGGAGGGGAAGAGGAATTACCTAGTCTAGACGGTCTCTGATTTCGTCGCCCGATGCTCCCACAATCACTAGTTGAAGATCAGAGGTAATTTGGTCCAATTTTCACTATTTGGGTAAAAAGTCAAAATGACATAGGAAATTTTGGTTTTGTTACTATTTATAGCAGTTTTTACCCACTTTCTATAGTTTCGAGTCATTTTTTTTCTCTTAATGGACTAATACAGTAGTGGATTGAGTTGGTTTTTGTATTTTTCACCAAGGATTCTTGCGGATTTCAACGTTATGTTGACCGTTCGTAACCACGGGCAGGTATTTTCACTATCCAACATATAGGATAGGTATCCATTCCACCATGCACTTTTTCATTGTCCTATAATTGTCACTCATATGCCTTAGGTACGAACCCATTTGTTACGACACATAACTTTCCATATGCTATAAGACATGTCGTTATCAAGTGGTAGAGACTTACCAAACATGGGTACCCTAGCTAGATCCTCTGCTTCATTTGGTGCCCATGCAGAGATTTTTTTCCGTAGGACCGGGAGTCTCTGGTAGATAATACATGACTCTATGCTGAGCCTCATTTCTCACTCATAAACATGCTTCCCTATACCTGTAGGACTCCCAACCAAGTTTAATTTAAGCTCTTTTCCAACTTGTCTTCAAAAAGCAAAAATATTGCCGAGTGAACTTGTCTCTTTCGCACTTGTAAATTGGATTTGAAAGAATGTCTACTTGGTACAAGTTTATCCCTTTTTCACACCAAGTAGACTAATATCATGAAAAAGGACATTTTTTGGCGTTAAGTTGTGATTGCATCTCATGCCCTTGCTTGTAGTATTGAGCCTATAGTCGATTCTCGCTTTGCGTTATAAACCGTTTGCCTCAGCAGTTTTGCATCCTCAATCAAGTAGAGCCTCATTTATATCCTTCACCATTTGACACCCTATACCCAGGAGGGAAAATCCCCCCGAGTGTCCATCTCCCGCATGCATCTCCTTGCATTGAGCATATGTATGTTCCACTGCTGGAACTAGTTTTTCTTACTTGCGACGAACTAGTTTTGCTTACTTGTGACACTCGTTTCCTCCTCTATATCATAACATTCATTTGACTATGAAAAAACAAAAAAAGATGAGCGGGAAGGGAGTATTATCTTATATTGGCAACAGTCGTGTAGCCTTTGAATAGAGCACAAAGTTATTGAGTCCACTTGTCATCATAATTTTGGGTGTAGCATGGACTTAGGAAGCCGAGCTCGTTATAAAGAGTTTTCTCCACCGACTGGTTACTCTTCCAATCCCTATGGAGAATTTCATTGATTCCTCCTGTAACCAAGATTCTATGTTACCAGAGTCTTCCATATGTCTCATGCTCTTTTTTAAAGGAATTCTATCAAACTGTGTCAGCCATTTATCAGAACTCTTGACTTTGCATGTTGGCCATACCCTCAGTTTGTCTCAGAATCACATGATGTTGTAGTCCTATCACGCACCCTGGTCCTAATTTCATCATTGATATGTAACCTTGAACCCAACAATCGACATTTCATCATTGGTCGTTGACTGGGTGGTTTCCCTTGTGTTCGACAGCAAGACATCTATTCACACATTGGTATTTGTGTAATGTCTTGGATGCCATTAGCCTTATTGGTGGTTTCCTCTCCTTTGTCAACACTTTTCCTCATTGGATGTTATTCAGAGGGTCTTTTTCATGTACCGCTTGCACTTGGCACACCCAAAAGATGCACAGGTTCGTTGGTTCGTGAACATGTTCTTCGTCCGATTTCCTCCAAACCATGAAGCTCCTTCTTTGTACCTCGTGCTAAATGATGAGAGATTCCTTAATGCTCTCCTTTCAGTGGGTCTCCTTCCAAAGACTTCAGCTCATCTATTCTGAAAATGAGACCTAGAGTCCTATGAGTACCTTGAGGCTTGCAGTCATTAGTGGCAGGCTCTCTCACCATCGACAGTTGGGAATAAATCAATGTCTCCTGATCGATGGATTCTTCAAGTGTTCGACCCTGACTCCTTTATTCACACTTGTAAGAATGTACTCGGTGCCTTGATACCTACTTTCATGATCAGTAGGCTATCTCGCGTTCATTAACAATATACCTCAATGAACGGTAATAAAAAAATGTCTCATTGTGTTCGACCTCAACTCCTTTATTCACATGATGTAGACTTGCACCTTTGGTGAATTGTGTAGAAGACTTGCTGACATCAATATGTGGCCACAGCTTTCCTGAGCTGTTGCTTCCTTTTCAATGGACTAGTACCTATATGACTTCAATGATCATGGGAGATCATATTGTACTCCATTGTATATAGATATATTCAGATTTATTTTGAGACTGGTTCTATTGGGCGTTGTTCGTGACTATGACAACCTTTGGCATATAACCACATTTGTATTTTCCTATTCATGGCCACATATAGTTTTTTGGTATATTTTCACATGGATCTGTAGTGTATTTCAAATTGGCAGCCATGTATGCAAAGTCAGTGGAGAATGTAATGAGCAACTAGTTCTTCCAGTTGGTTCCCCATCACTCCACTTTTAGGTTTTTTAATAATGTATTTCAGCCATCTCATATGCTCCTTTGACCTCACACATTAGGGGACATATGTTATAGCAATATTTGCCTCACCCTATGAAATCTTGCACAGAGGAACTTTTTCCATTTCCCTATGCAGACTTTTCATCCCTTTCTGCAAATCCCAGAGCTAAAAATACATTTTTCCACATGTACGCACCTTGCCTACTATACATCATCCGTATACATAGGCTGCACCACTACAGCCCACGTACATAGAGATTTGTTCCCAAAAATAAAAAATGGTGTCAGGTTTCCATGTCACGATAGGAGATCAATGATCTTTTTCCTTCCATATACTGGAAACATTCTAACTCGACCCTTCAGTTCCATTTGAAGGCTATAAATGGGCCAGTTCCAAGATATGGAAAAGAGGAGAAAGAATTCAACTTTGAGAGCAAAGTTACTCTGGAGAAATTATTCACTTCATATTGAGTCTGCATCCCTTTGTCCTTTAAGTCTGAACACAATGTTCATCCCCCAAGATCTTCCCTTATTGATTGAGAACTTCATTGTCTCTCTTCTATGAGCTTGCCTTTGGTGGAGGATTGAAGTGGTAGAGGCCCAGCTGGAAGGAACTTAGTTTCTCGGTTCCGAACCATGCAGACACAAAAGTCTGTAACTTTTTCACTTCTGCTGATCATATTGTTGGATCATGTTGTCATTGATGCCAAAGGTTTAATTAATTGATGTCAAAGGATTGATGTCAAGTGATTGATTGATGTCAAGTGATTGATTAATTCCAAAGGATGATTGATTGATTGTTGTCAAAGGATGGATGTCAAGGAATTGATTGATGCCAAAGGATGATTGAATGATGTCAAAGGTCAAAGGTTTGATGTATGATAAACAATGTCTTATCATAGTATATTGATGAATATGGATCAATGAGTTGTCATTGATACATGATGCTTAGATGAAGATAGATTGATGTGGTTTCATTGGTATATGATGCATTGTTGGGTTGATGTAAAGAAGACTCATTATTTTATTATCATGGTTGATAAGGAGTACAAATGGATGAACTCCAAAGTGGTCCCCTTATGGTGAAATCCCTCACGAGAAGACGCTTTA
Organism: Picea mariana; assembly: GCA_032191745.1. Lineage (NCBI taxonomy): Eukaryota > Viridiplantae > Streptophyta > Pinopsida > Pinales > Pinaceae > Picea > Picea mariana. The sequence continues at coordinate 29,760 of JASDQU011026065.1, forward strand.
CGATTGAGTTATCCTAGAAATATGGTTGCAGAACCCATGCTTATATGTGGAATAATGAGATGAAGATCAGTAAATTTGTTGGTGAAACTATCCTAGATGGATATTGCTAGTCATGCCATTTTTGGTGGTATGTGGAATTTCACATAACTCCTCGTGGTTTGAGAGTTATGGCCTTATGAAGTTGGAGGACCCTCATATGTAGGCTTGAAGCCCCAAAAGGTCAAAAAAAGTCAAAAGACCTTGCAAAGAAGAAATTATTATTTAAATGATAAAGAAAAGTGACAAAGTCAAGGATGAATATTTAAATGATAAAGAAATGGAGAACTTTCTAATTATGGAAAGTGGCTAACCCTAAAAATGAGGAAGATAGGTTAAGTGACCTACAAATGGGTTAAGTGACCTAGAAATAGGTTAAGTGACCTAGAAATGGGTTAAGTGACCTAGAAGTGGGTTAAGTGACCTAGAAGATGCTTCTAAGGAAGCTACTTGGAGAGTATAAATAAGAAGAAAGGGTCTCTTGTGAAAATGTATCTCTTGTGTATATCTTGAGCATAGCTTAAAGATCTATTCTGGGAGAGAGGAGATCTGGAGGATCTCATGGATGCATCAAAGTTTTAGCAAAGTCTGAGATCATGACGGAAAAAAGTTCAGAAGTTCAGAAACCCTAGTTTCTGAGGTATACGCGGGCTGCAGTGAGCCAGGGCGCATACATATGTGGGATGAATGAGGATAGGATGCGTATAATGGATGAAGTCATGAAGATTTGTGGTTGAGTTGATGATAGGCTCTTGAAGACTAAAGCAGGTTCTAGATCTGCATTCTATGGGCTCATATATGCCATAGAAAATCTAGTATGGTTAAATTGTTGTCTTGATGGATACTCTTGCTTGTTGTGTGGTGAATGCTTAAGGAATTCTTGGTATGGCTGTTATGATGTGGCTTGTGTTAGTTGATGGAGTGAGAAACACTCTTATGATTCAGTGCTGATATGATTGCTATAGTGTGTTGATTTCTTATACATGATTGAGTAGCATTCATATTTTATTGTTAAGGAGCATGAGTAAGTTGTTGGAGAGCTTGGATGTGTTGTGATTGGTTATGGATCAAATTGGACAGTGAGAGACAACAAAGAATGTGATTGAAGGTTGCAGAGGATCTGAGTGTGTGATGAAAAGAAAACCCTAATTTCTCAGAAGTGATACGCAGGCTGTAGTACAGAATGGCCGCGTACATACGTGAGTTGTACTACTGGTAGGCCACGTACATACGCGAGTTGTTCTACTGGTAGGCCGCGTACATATGCGTGCCACACTACCGACAGGTCGCGTACCTGTTGACATATTGATATTTGATGAGGATTGTTGCCTCATCTCAGTTGGTGCTGAGGATGTAAACCGAGTCTTGCATTATAGAGGTGGTGCTCTTGCAGAGTTGTACTCTATTCAGTTGTTGCTAATAACCCAAGGATTGCAGTCCATAATAAAAAGAAAATTGTACATACATCTTGTGTTCTTTGTGTTCCTTCTGGTGATGATTTGTTGATGATATATTGCTGATATATTCTTCTGATATATGTTCACATTTAACTGGTTATAAATGAAAGCAATAAGTAATGAGCAAATGGTGATTGATAACTAATGAGTTTTGTGTAAGATGGAAGTTTTGGGAAAAATATCCCTACACTATTCACCCCCCCCTCTCAATGTAGTCGATGTGTCCAATAATTGGTATCAGAGCAGGCCTTGATTATAAGCCTTAACAAGCTTGGAGGAGATCTATGGACACACAAATGGATGATGAAGTTCCAATCCTTGATGAGGAAAACTATTCTACTTGGAGAATAGAAATGAGAGTGCATTTGAAGGAAATGGGAGCGGGTATTTGGAAGGAAGCCATTGGTGGATCAGTTTCTTTGAAGAACACATAAAATTTTGTAGCTCAAAGGGAAGGAAAGAAGAATTATGCATTGGCTCTCAAGACCATTCTTAGTGGACTCTCAATCCCTATCAAAGAGAGCATGGGACAATGCACTTTCGCCAAGGATCTATGGCTAAAGCTAGAGGAGACATACCAAAGCAAGAAGGAAGATATTGAAGAAAACTCCATCAAGATCAATAAAGGTAAATAGTCTCCAAAAACTCTTGATTGCATTATTTCTACATATGCTGATGTTGGAAAAAAGGAATATCTTGAAGACAATTCAAATGAAGGAAAATAATTATGTGATGATGTTGGCAAAAAGGAAGATCTTGAAGACATTTCAAATGAAGGTAAAGAATCCCCACAAACCCTTGATTGCAATAATTCAAAATGTGATGATGTTGAATTTTTCTCTATAAGTGAAGAAGAAAATCTAGAAATAGTTTGTATAGAATCAATTGATTGTTATCCCATGGAAAGAATAGAAGAAGAGCTATTGGAACTTCAAAAGAAAGTTGAAGAGGGTCTATATGAATACAACAATGACCATTATTATATAGACTATAGCTATCTTTCAGATAACACTAAAAAGTTTCTTAAGAAGAGTCAAAGGCACATTTTGAAGTTAAAGGAAATGCTCAAGGAACAAAAAGAGAGTAATACAACTCAATTAGATGAAAAGGAAGAAGAGATCACAAGACTAAAGAATGAAAAAGAAGATAAGAAGGTAGATGATTATATTAGCAAAAGTTTTGAAATCATTGTCCATCTCAAGACCCAAATTGAAGAAGCCAAAAGGGTAGAGGAACTATTGAGGAATCAAATAAATGAAAAGGAAGAGTCATGTCATAAGTTAGAAGATGAAGTTGTTGATCTTAGAAAGAAAGTAGAGAAGTCAAACAAATTCTTGAATAGCTCACAAATCTTGAATGAGATCTTGGAAAGTCAAAGATCACCAAATGATAAATCAGGTCTTGGATACAAGAGAGAAGCTACACATGCTAAAGCAAGCACCTCAAAGAAGGATGAGTTAAATCACTCACTCTCAAAGGATGAAGATAATGTTGCAAGTCAACCATCTACACAAGGGAAGGAAATTTTCAAAAGAACAAAGCAAGGAAGATATCAAGCAGCGATCCTTACACCTCAAAGAAGATGGACACCAAAGCAAAGGTATGAAAGTATTTTTCATGGTCAATGTTATTCATGTAATGAATATGGTGACAAAGATTTGGAATGTAGATATTATGTAAGGAGAAATAATGGAAGATTTCATAACACCATAAGGTGTTGGAGATGTGATCAAGTAGGTCACATTGTTGTTCACTGTCACAACATGAGATGCTACAACTGTAGTGGATTTGGCCACAAATCCCAGGATTGTCGGAACATAAGAAGAAATTCCATAATGAGGACTTCATATAGCATGACTAGAAGAAGGAATGAAGTAAGGAAGGGAGAAATTTTTGAAAAAATGGAAGCTCAAAGCTCAAGTTATGAGAAGAAGGGACACCTTTAGAAGTGGGTGAAGAAGACTGAACAACCAGAGCATAATTGAAGCCTTAAGGGAAGCTCAAGTGTGTCATCTACTGAAGCATACGCGGGTGACAGTGGTAACAGTTGTGTACATACATAGACTGACCTTGAATAGGTCGCGTACATACGCAAACTATCTGTGCATAAGGCCACATATATGTGGTAAATCCTAAGGAAAAGGGCTATGTACATGGGTTGCAACTTGATGTGATGGTATAACTCTGTGTTGCAGGGTCTAACATAGTTTGTTGCAGGTTCTGACATTGTTTGCTGCAGGTTTTCATGATTACATATTGGATTATGTAAAGTGATGATATAAAATGAAAGGATATCTTGGATGCATGGCACTAACCCATGAGTATGGATTGAAGAATTTTTTCTTGAAGAACAATGTTGGTTATGACAGTGAAGTTATGGTACCTTGGTTATGTGATATATCTTATGATGTATTATTAGAAGCATATTTGATGGATATCTTGGTACATGAATTTGGCATGTGGTTGGAATACATCTTGGAACATGTAGTTGGTGAGTTGATGAAGTGATCATGTTGTACATCATTGATGAGTCATAGCTTGATCTATAGTTGATGCATGATTGGTACACTTCTAGTACATTGGTAGAGGCACCTACTAGTAGTTTGATTGGCACATGTCTTATGGTGGATTTTGCATACATGTATGAGGATTCATTTTGTTGTGGTATTGGTGCATGGTTGATGTACTTGCTTGGCACAAGTGGTGATACATGTTGATGTACATGTTTGGTACACTCATAGATGGTATATATTTGGATTATAGTACTTGGCTAAAAGTACACCATTGGTATGGATTGATTATCATATACTTTGGTACATGACATATGGGATGATATAGTTGAGGCACTTGATTGATTGAGATACATGACTATGGAACTTGGTTCATGGTGGAGACATATCATGAGTGATATGACACTTGTTTGGCATATTGGTAGATGCACATGGTTGGCATGTTGGTAAATGCACATGGTTGGGATGTTGATGAAGGCATATGATTGGTATACTATTGGCACATGTTTTGGTACATGATGTATTTGCATATCTTTTGCTTCATGATGTTTGGTATGGCATGAGTTTGATGCATGGACAGGTCCAAGGATCGTCATGTGGTAGCATATTGTTCATTTTGAAGAGAATATAGGGGGAGACATACCCATAGGGGGAGTCACTCTTCTTCCCATGATTCTAGGAGGAGATATTTATCAGATGTATACTTGGTAAAATAGCCCTATATTTGAAGGAAGAGAACATAAGCATAATTCCAGGGAGAACGATGGTCATAGGGGGAGCATGAGAAATATTAGAGTGATATCCCTTGTTCAAAAAGGGGAGAGATTATTCAAAGGAAGATCAAAGGCATTCAGGTAGGGGCAGGAACCCCAAGGAGAGTTCAAGCAGGGGGAGCAGCCCCAAGAGGAGAATGACCCTTTTCCATTGATGTCAAAGGGGGAGAGATAGTCACATTGACGTGATTGATGATTATTGATGTGGAGAGATAGTCACATTGTTGTAATTGATGACTATTGATTTAGAGCATGCCTTGTCTACATGTTGAAATCAATGATTGGTGTTGACATCAATGTTGGTATTGCCATCAATGCCAAAGGGGGATATTGTTTGATCATGTTGTCATTGATGCCAAAGGTTTAATTAATTGATGTCAAAGGATTGATATCAAATGATTGATTGATTAATGCCAAAGGATGATTGATTGATTGTTGTCAAAGGATGGATGTCAAGGAATTGATTGATGCCAAAGGATGATTTAATGATGTCAAAGGTCAAAGGTTTGATGTATGATAAACAATGTCTTATCATAGTATATTGATGAAGATGGATCAATGAGTTGTCATTGATACATGATGCTTAGATGAAGATAGATCAATGTGGTTTCATTGGTATATGATGCATTGTTGGGTTGATGTAAAAATGACTCATTATTGTCTTATCATGGTTGATAAGGATTACAAATGAATGAACTCCAAAGTGGTCCCCTTGTGGTGAAATCCCTCACAGTAAGACGCTTTACGATTGAGTTATCCTAGAAGTATAGTTTGAGAACCCATGATTATATGTGGAATAATGAGATGAAGATCGGTGAATTTGTTGGTGAAACTATCCTAGATGGATAGTGCTTGTCATGCCATTTCTGGTGTTATGTGGAATGTCACATAACTCCTGATGGTTTGAGAGTTATGGCCTTACAAAGTTGGAGGACCCTCATATGTAGGCTTGAAGCCCCAAAAGGTCAAAAGAAGTCAAAAGAGATTGCAAAGAAGAAATTATTATTTAAATGGTAAAGAAAAGTGACAAATTCAAGGATGATTATTTAAATGATAATGAAATGGAGAACTTTCTAATTATGGCAAGTGGTTAACCCTAAAAATGAGGAAAATAGGTTAAGTGACCTAGAAATGGGTTAAGTGACCTAGAAATAGGTTAAGTGACTTAGAAATGGGTTAAGTGACCTAGAAGTGGGTCAAGTGACCTAGAAGATGCTTCTAAGGAAGCTACTTGGAGATTGTAAATAAGAGGCAAGGGTCTCTTGTGAAAGTGTATCCCTTGTAGATCTCTTATGTATCTCTTGAGCATAGCTTGAGGATATATTTTGGGAGAGAGGAGATCTGGAGGATCTCATGGAAGCATCAAATTTTAGGCAAAGTTTGAGATCATGACAAATATTTTTTTGAAAGTTCAGAAACCCTAGTTTCTGAGGTATACACGGGCTGTAGTGAGCCAGGGCGTGTACATACGTGGGATGAATGAGGACAGGACGTGTATAGTGGATGAAGTCATGAAGATTTGTGGTTGAGTTGATGACAGGCTCTTGAAGACTGAAGTAGGTTCCAGATCTGCATTCTATGGGCTCAGATCTGCCATAGAAACTTTGGGATGGTTACATTGTTGTCTTGATGGATACTCTTGCTTGTTGTGTGGTGAATGATTAAGGAATTCTTGGCATGGTTGTTATGATGTGGTTTTTGTTGGTTGATGGAGTGAGAAACACTTATGATTCAGTGCTGATATGGTTGCTATAGTATGATGATTTCTTATACATGATTGAGTAGCATTCATATTGTATTGTTGAGGAGCATGAGTAAGTTGTTGAAGAGCTTGGATGTGTTGTGACTAGTTATGGATCAGATTGGACAGTGAGATACAAAAGAGAATGTGATTGAAGGTTGCAGAGGATTTGAGTGTGTGATAAAAATAAAACCCTAATTGCTCAGAAGTGATACGTAGGATATACTATAGACTGGTCGCGTACATACACGAGTTGTACTACTGGTAGGGCGTGTACATACGCATGCTGCACTACCAACAGGTCACGTATGTGTTGATAGATTGATATCTGTTGATGATTGTTGCCTCATCTCACTTGGTGCTGAGGATGTAAGCTGAGTCTTGCATTATAGAGATGGTGCTCTTGTAGAGTTGTACTCTATTCAGTTGTTGATGATAACCCAATGATTGTAGTCCATAATAAAAAGAAAATTGTACATACATCTTGTCATCTTTGTGTTCCTTGTGGTGATGATTTGTTGATGATATATTGCTAATATATGCTGCTGATATTTGTTCACATTTAATTGGTTATAAATGACAGAAATAAGTATTGTGTAAATGGTGATTGCTAACTAATGAGTTTTGTGTAAGATGGAATTTTTGGGAAAAAGATCCCTACACTGTTCACCCCCCCCTCTCAGTGTAGTTGGTGTGTCCAACACATATATTAATAGAAATACTCTTTTCCCTTTCAATTGATATCTTGCAAATATTTGAATTATTATTCCATGGACGTATTTGTTATGTATATTAATGGATTGTGCTATTAAATGTGCCAACATCATTTATTATCACCATATGCTTGCTTTGCTTCGTTGTTGAGGACTAGTTGCAAGTATATTTCTTTGGGTCAAGTGCTCAACGATGGACTTCATCGAACGTCTGGATGAGGTAGGCCTTTTATCTTGTCTTGCTAGCATATTTGTTTATATAGCATACTTGAGAATAGAGTTGATTTATGCAGTCATTTCCGTTTGTTGTGGTTTATCGGCCTATCCATAGAGAGATTTTCGTTGTAACAAACCTCTAGGTGGAAGAGCAAGATCCACCTGAGTCTAGGTCTACCAGGGTGTCTCCCAGGGAGACACCCTTATTTCTCCCTGGTGCAAGTCTCTGGCATGTTCTTGCCCTTGGTTGGGGTTACAATATCCATCTGTGGGCTTTCATCCCCATGAAGTTTTGAGATAATAATTCCCCCATGTGTACATGTCCACCGGGAAAGTTCCTATAGCAACAACAAGTAAGCCCTCGAGGGGTTCATAAGTCACAAGGATCATAACATGTAAATCACATACAATAATTAAATTACCCAAACATGTGCATCAAACCCCCCTTTACCTAGAAAAATGCTCAAAGACGTTATGTAATTTAACAAGTTAGTTTTGGAGAAGGTCTCAAGGTGTCCTATTGGGATAATCCTACTTAAGTTTCGGGTGTTTCCCAGGTGAGAACCAATCCAGGTCATGTAAGTGTATGAGGCGGCGTGGGGTAGTTTTTGGGAATGGGGTATAGTGATAATAGGGAAATGTAAATATTACCTATGGGTGCCTTTGTAGAGGGCGAGCTGCACCTTGTCATGGATGCCATTGTTTCCTATCCCATTCATTTCTTTTTAATCTTATCTTCATTGGTTTTTTGATCTTTTACTTCTATGCTTCAAGTGAAGAGTTGAGGGACACTGGCCTAGCTTGGTGACCAGAGGTGCCATCGTTATCCACAAACATTTCACAGATATGAGAAGGTTGTCTCGTGAGACCCCCTTTCTCTTAGCTATGCCACTAAGAGCCACTATCCTAGTTTGGTGACCAGGTAGATGGTAGTGTCATACCGCCACATGCCCATGGTCATAATAGGTCGGCTCATGATGAGAGCTCATATCCACCAACTAATACCTTGAGTGTTTATTTATCTTATGGGTTCCCTTTTCTTACTGAGAAGCTTTTTACTGCTTTCTCGGGAATCCTTGGGTGAAGCATATCAAGGGTTTCATATTTGGATTTTAACTCTTTCCAACTACTTTTACCCTCTGGGCCTTTAGATCGTTCTTCACACAAGGAAAGGTACAACCCTTCCTAGTGTGGAAAATCCCAATGCCTGAACAAAGGTATGGGGAGATGAGAGGAATAAAAATGGAAAGTGGTAATTATGGAGGGAACAAACGATGACCTTTCACATAACCACCCAGTAGAAACCCATCCTAAAGGGAGATAAACTTACTAGAGCACCATGTCACCCTTCTAGGTATGAACAAGTCAAAAAACATAATTTCCAAGAAAACGTTATGAAATGAAGGAGAATTAAATGCAACATATTCAAGTGCTTCAAGAATTGGAGTGACACATACCATGATACCTGGACTCATTACCTTATGGAGAAAGACTTAAAGCTACTTTAGGATCAAGCTGGTGGGATGGATAATGTTGCTGCTGATAAATGGGAACCACTAAAGAAAAGAGGGTCCCTCCGGGGCCATGCTCAAGTCATCCGGATCTCGACACTCCATGTATGTGACCTTTGGGCCTCGAGACATGAACTCCTTAGTTATCCCTAGGGTATGGGATAACATCTGGCTCCAACTCGGGGAGATGTGATCACCATAGAGCACATGAGAGCCTCATCATCTCTGGTATGACCTGTGCCTGCTAAATCTAAAAAAAAATGCATCATTAATCCTTAGGGTGGTGATATCACCCCTTGCTCATATATGATATAATAAAATAAGAGTATCTCTAATATAACATGTGAGAATGCATATATACATAATGGAGAAATACAATATGAAAATGAAACTATAACTATGCTATTGTGATATGCAGATGGTATATACAATGGATGCAAATGCCTACCTAATCTAACTTACTTGTGCTTACCTGTGAAGTCAAGTCTGTGCCACATGATGGGATTTGAAGAGGCATACAATAACTGGTAATGGACATTTTCTTCCTTCCAACGTAGACAAATAGTAGGCATCATTGACTGACTTCATCCTAATTCTGAAATGTCTGAGCCAAAATTGTGCATTCCCTTTAATATTATTAGGCTCTCCTTTCTTTGTGTCCCACATCCATACCGTATATCCCTTTTGATACACATTTTCTTCAAAATTGGTTGTTCCCTGTATAACCCTAGTATATTTTTTTGAGGGAGGAGGGTGAGATTCAATTGTAAGGACTTCTTATTGACTTGGTTTAATCAATATGTCATCATCCCCTTTATTTAGTAACTTGACAATTCCAACTTCTTTGTCCTTATATTTGTCTAAGAGTTGTTGATACTCTTCTTTCTTTGGCCATTGTATCTCATCAAAATCTTCCTCTGAAGTGAAAGGAAAATCCTCTGGAGAAAATATAGGAAGGTTTTCCTTAATCGACTCATGTGTTTCATTGATCTCAGTATCATTTTTAATTTCTTGTACATGGGCCTTGGCCATTGGCGTATTTGGAAGGCATTCAATTGTCCCTTTTTCATAGGCACATTGATATAAGTTAGATCCATATCTAATGTAACACCCAACATTGCAACAAAATTTCTGGTCAAAAGAATTCCCCACACATTAGGGATGTCAACCACCACAATATCCATATGGATCACTCTCTTAGGATATTTACCAAGGCGTAATTCAACATTCTAAACTACCCCATGAGTGGGTATGGCATTGGATTCAAAACCACACACATTACTATAAGGTCGTGTAACCTTTAGGCCTAGTTGTTCCATGACTTTCAAAGACATCATGTTAGAACCTGCTCCTGATTCAAGCATACAATTGTTAAAACATCTATTATTTACTAGTAATGATATGAAGAAGGGTGGGTGTCCATCATATTGAACACTAAAATGGTTTGCTTGTAACATAATAGGAGGGTCCATTGGTTCATCTGATACATTGAAAAAAAAATTGAACCTTCCTTTCATGGATGGAACTTTGATAACTTCCCTCAATGGGATGGTAACATGTATTTTGGCCAATGCACCTTCCAAGTAAAAGATTAAGTCAATCTTGTCAGTCTTAGGAGAAGTTTTAGGAAGAATTATGTTCATAGGTGGAGGTTTTGGTTGTGAAGTTGTAGGTCTAGTAGAGAGAGGTTGGTTCATCCTTTTTTGTCTAGTATACACTTGGAATTCTTGGTTTTTCAACTTTTCTCTCGATTCCGATCAAGATTATTGATTACATCCATCCTAGAATTCCTGGTTGCTTCCTTAATACCTTCCTCATGTTCTTCAAGTGTGATATTAAGGAAACATTGTGGCCCCTCAATGGTATGATTGATAATATTCACTTGATCATGTTCACCATTGTTTAGAGGGCATTCATGCTCCCAATGTGAGTCTCTGCATTGTAAACACCACAGGTTCTCCTCTACCACATTTGTGGGGGATAAAGTATTAGGGAATTCTTGATCATTTTTAGGCTTGAAACCTTGAGTACCCCTTTGGAATTTCCCCTTATAAGGAGGTCTAGGAGCTTGTTGTTGGGCCCTATCTAGATTTACAATCCTATTCATCATCAACTCTTGGGTTTTTACCATGCAATCTACAGTCAATTGTAGCTTTGCCAAGCTAGCAACAATATCTAAAGTAGACTCAACATTGTGGACTACTTTGGGTTTAGCATCCATTTTGACTCTTGGGGCAAAGAAAGGTTCTAGTTTGGATGATGATAGGTTATCTTCAATTTTCATAGCCATTTCTTGATCTTCTTGGATTGTTCTAGGAGATTTGTCTTTGAGGAGGAAACCTATTTGTCCTGTAAAGGCTTTGGTGTAAAGAAAGAGAAGAAAATTATTCGAAGGATGATGGCTTACTGGGATCTGTTGTATTAACCTTTCAAATTTATCATGAAATTCCCTAACAATTTAGTTCTCAACATTTGTGATGTTATTGAGCCTTATTAACAACATGTTAGGGTCTTCCTTGACACTCCATCTTTTGAGGAAAAAATCCTCTAACTTATCCATAGATGTAATACTAGCATCAGGGATACCATTAGACCATCTTCTAGCGCCATCATAGAGGGAAGTAGAAAAAAATTTCATTGCTAAATCTTCATCATAATCACTAATAGGATGAAGTTGAAAGAAGGCCCAGAAATTGCTCATATGGTCCTCAACATTGACTACATCATTACCAGTGAACTTAGGAAGCCACTTCTCATACCTAGGAGGCATTTGCCTAGGGTATCCTAGGATGTTTGTCATGTCTAACGGTTTAAAAAGTTTGGATGACCACTGTTTCTAGTTATTAGCTTGATTTGGATTAAGGGTCTAAGTCTAAGCACTAGACATTCTGTTTAAGGGAATATTTCCTCCAAATAATGATTTTACTATAGTAGAGACTTGGGGAGGCTTTCTTCTATAAGACTTGGGAGGATTGGTATATCTCCCTGAGGTTTGTGAAGTTGATGTATCATCTTTTTGAAATTTTAAAAGGGATGAGGGGATCACCCTTAGTGGAGTCGCCAGGTAAGCTATGTGAGGAAAAGGCTTTGGATAAAGGCTTACCGAAAAGTGTTGTTCAAGGAATATTGAATCGATGTTCCCCGACAATGGCACCAAATTTTTTATCGTATAATTTGTACTTTCCCAAATCCCAAGGCAAGTGATGCAAGATTGACGTAACAGGGGGGTGACCTATCACTGTCACCTTAATAGGAAACCCCGTTCTGTTTAGGAGTATATAAAGACTACCCCAAGGGAGATGTCCCCAATGACCTAAAGGGATGATAACTAAGGAAAAGATACAAGAAAAGCCCCCTCTCACTGGTCACTCAATTCAAAAGGTTATTTAGGTCTTTAAGAGATGAAGCAAAGTGAAAATAAAGTGTACCTACCCAGAACAAGACAACAAAGGAAAAATATGTCAACTTTCAAGTACCAAATGATGTTAGTGCTTCATAAGACCATGAACCTTCAAAAAATAGGCTAGCTGATATAAAATTGCAGCAATGCAATTAGTTTACAACAACAATAAGTATTTTGTAGTAGCCACAGAATACATGCCTTGAAATTGCTTGAAAAAGACAAGAAAATGTAGTTTTAACTAAGCTGAATGATAATTAATTGTCACAAGAAAAATTGAAAATGTTTGGCTAGCCTTAAATGTTAATTTTGTAGAGAATTTGCTACAGTTAGATGGTTGTAGCTATCTTTTGTAACAAAATCAAGTTCTAGTGCTCATAATTGCAAGAAGACACCATATAAACTTAGCATTTATCTAGTAGTTTGTTTGGAAATTCTCACAAACAATTTATGAATGAGTTAGGTGCAAGTTATGTAGGTATATGCAGCAAATTAGTATGAATTAGTATGGTTGTAGCAGTGATTTGCAACAACAGGAAGTTAGCTAATGAATTAGTCTAGTCTAGGGTTAGTAAAAGTTAGCAAAGGCCTCAAGGAAGAAGGTTTGACTGTTTGTTTGATCAATCATTCACTAGAGTGAGTAGAATAGTTCCTTTATGGGTAAGGGAGTCAATAGGTGATAGTTTTTTACATGGATGTAGTAGCAACAATGATTGTACTTATCTAAGGAGAAGAGGTGGATGGAGGAGGTGTTGGTACTTCAAGGCCTCAAACATCCAAACCCTAAAGACAAATTTACTAGAGAGTAAACAATTTTAGGCCCTAGCAAATCTTCCTTCCTTAGACTATTAAAAGGTATTAAGAGCAACAATGACTAGATAATGGTTTCTAAAGTGCTAGTATTTAGGGCTCTAAAATTTTATCTGAGTCAAAATCATCGTAGTAAAATATAGCAAATGAAGAGCAAAGAAGTAGTAATTTAATTCCTTTACTCCTAGGGTTTGTCAAGCAAGCAATTTCATAATATTTAACATGAATAAGCAATTATACCATAACCATTCAAATGAAATGAAGAATTGCAGATTTACTTACTTCACCAAGAATAATCAAGCAATAAAACCCTAGATTGCCAAGTAACTTCACCAAGAAATGATCCAAGTTGCAAAATTTAGCCTCCAAGACAAGTGTGCCTCCCTATTTCAGCCAATAACTCCCAAAAAGGGCGCAAATTTCAGACTGCACTTAGTGTGTGATGACTGATGATGATAAAATGAGAGTACTTTATCTCTTTTTATACAAAAATGCGACCTTTAATTAGAATTAGGTCAAATAAAAGGCCAACATGGCCAATTTACATCAAAATTCAGTTCTTTGCATAAATAAAATTAATTTACCCCTAAAATCATCTTCAAGGGTGGCGTCATGCTCTTGTAGGGTGACGTTGAGCCACTAAGGTGAGACATTGGGGTTTATATGCAAATATTTTAGCCTCCAAAGGCCCTGGATGATGCCCACATGTGCCAACTAGCTCACAATTGCCCTCAAAATGCAAACCCCAGCTCTGGATGACGTCCAGGGTCATGATGGTGATGTCATGGGCTCTCAAAGGTAAATGTCCAGGTGGAAGAGAGAGATCCACCTGTGTCTAGGTCTGCCATGGTGTCTCCCACGACAACGTCCTTCTTTCTCCCTGGTGCAAGTCTCTGACATCTTCTTGCCCCTGGTTGGGGTTACATCATCCATCTGTGGTCTTCCATCCCCATGAAGGTCCGAGCTAATCATTCCCCCATGTGTACCTGTCCATTGAGAAAGGTCCTGCAGCAACAACAAGTATGTTGTCCAGGGGTTCATAAGTCATAGGGATCATAACATGTAAATCACATCCAATAATTAAATTACCCAAACATGTGCATCAAACCTCCCTTTACCTAGACAAATGCTCAAATACGTTGTGCAATTTAACAAGTAAGGTTTGGAGAAGGTCTCAGGGTGTCCTATTGGGATAATCCTCCTTAAGTTTGGGGTGTTTCCCATGTGAGAACCAATCCAAGTCATGTAAGTGTATGAGGTTGTGTGGGGTAGTGTTTGGGAATGGGATGTATTGATAACAAGGAAATGTAAATATTACATGTGGGTGCCTTTGTAGAGGACAAGTTGCACCTTATCATGGATTCTATTGTTTCCTAGCCTATTCATTTCCTTTTATTCTTAGCTTCATTTCTTTTTTGAGATTTTACTTTTATGCTTCAGGGGAAGAGTTGAGGGACACTGTCCTGGCTTGGTGACTAGAGGTGACAACGTTATCCAAAAAAATTTCACATAGATGAGAAGGTTGGCTCGTGATGAGAGCCCCTTTCTCTTGGCTATGCCACCAAGAGCAACTACCTTGGTTTGGTGACCAGGTAGATGGTAGTGGTTGGTGACCAGGTAGATGGTAGTGGGTCATACCACTACATGCCCATATTCATAGTAGGTTGGCTCGTGATGAGACCTCTTGTCCACCAACTAATACCTTGAGTGTTTATTTATATTATGGGTTCCCTTTTCTTACTGAGAATATTTTTACTGCTTTCTCAAGAATCCCTAGGCAAAGCATCTCAAAGGTTTCATCTTTTGATTTTAACTCTTGCCAACTTATTTTACCCTTTGGGCCTTTAGATCGTTCTTCCCACAAGGCAAGGTACAACCCTTCCTAGTGTGGAAAATCCCAACGCTCGAACAAAGGTAGGGGGAGATGAGAATAATAAACATGGAAAGTGGTAAGTATGGAGGGAACAAACGATGACTTGTCACGGACCCACCCATCCTAAATGGAGATCAACTTACTAGGGAACCATGTCACCCTTCCAGGTATGAACAAGTTAAAGAGCATAATTTCCAAGTAAACATTGTGAAATGAAGGAGAATTAAATGCAACATATTCAAGTGCTTCAATAATTGGAGTGACACATACCATGATACCTGGAATCATTACCTTATGGAGAAAGACTTAATACTACTTCATCACCAAGCTAGTGGGATGGATACTGTTGTTGTTGATAAATGGGCACCACTGAAGAAAAGAGGGGCCCTCTGGGGCCATGCTTAAGTCATCCGACTCTCAACACTCCATGTCTAGGACCTGTGGGCCTCAAGACATGATCTCCTTATTTATCCATAGGGTAGGGGATAACAGGCTCCTATGCAATAGAAACAATGTTTGATTTTTGCAATTTTTTATTTTAATGTGTATAGAGTGCCTATTTTCTACCCCTTTGCAACAACCAACGATCATTTTACAATTTTCCATCATCCCTTGGAAAGCACTATATGGAAACCTTCATTATCTATCTTCCCAGTCGAAACCAAATTCATTCTTAGCTTTGGTACATGCCTGACCTGTTTAAGCAATAAAATACAACCATCTTCTATCTTTATTAAAACATCTCCCACTCCTTCAATATTACAAAAACTATTATTACCCAAACAAACCTTACCCATATCACCTGATTTATAAGAAATAATTTTTTCTTTGCCTAGGGTAGCATGGTAGGAGGCTCCAAAATCTAAAATCCAATCACTATCATGAGTAGAAGTATAAATACATGCATCCTCATAAGAAACAATAATTAACACCTCACCATTTGTTGCAATAGCAGTTGTTCCTTCAGTATTGTTGTTGTTGTTGGTTGTATTTTTCTCATTTTGCTCCCTTTTGAATTTTCAACAATCTCTTTTGACATGGCCAAGTTTTCCACAATGATAGTAAGTTATTCTTCCACATCTAGACTTTGAACTTCCTCTAGATCTTGATTTCCCTGATTTCTTTCTGGTTGGTTTTCTTCCTCGATCACCAAGAGTTAATGTCTCCATATTTTTCATTTCTTCTCCCATAGATTTCCTGTGCATCTCTTCACTTAATAAGCTATTAGAAACATATTCAAAACACAATTTACCTTTTGGTGCCGCATTACTTATGGTGAAAACCAAGTTCTACCAAGTGTCTGGCATTGAGCTCAAGAGTAGAAGTGCTTGGATATCATCATCAAATAAAATCTTCAACGAAGTGAGATGGTTCGATACTATGTGCAACTCATTTAAGTGTTCAACCATTGAAATCCCTTCCTTCATTTTGAGATTAAATAATCTCTGAATCATCAAAAAAAAATTCTTGATCGTTGTATCTCATTCATATAGATCATGCGGCTTTTTCCATAAGGACTTGGCTGTGTTTTCTTGCGAGACATGGAAGTATACCGTGCCTGCCAAATACGGTTGAATAGTAGTGATTTTATTTCGATCTAAATTCTCCTAGATTTCATCAGTCATCGATGAGGGTTTTTTTTATTTTCCCTCAATCAATAGATGCATATCTTTCAAGGTCAGTATATCTTCCATTTTTGACCTCCATATGGTGATGTTTTTCCTTGGTAAGATTTTCAATATTTATCATCTTCTCCATTGCAGTCACCTATAAATGGATCCTACGCACACAATATCTCCAACAAAATTTTTCTCTGATACCGATTGATAGGTTAAAAACAACTGTAAACCATATATCTAAAATAAAATTCTATAGATCCAATGCACAAGTATACAGATTTGATATTATCATGAATAGATCTGAAGCATGATTATATAGATCTCTAACTCACATGTAAAGATCTGAAGCATAATTATATAGATATCTAACCCACATGAATATATATGAAGCTAAAATATCTAGATATGAAATACACCTAGATCGATCTAAGATAACTAATAAGAAAAATGACAATGAAAGAACAATAGAACACCAAATATTTTACGTGGAAAACCCAACAAGGAAAAACCATGGGAAAATGATCAACCTTTAATTTCTTATTAGCAAATAAATACATCAAGATTTAGCTTTACTCCTTTTGCTTCATCTCTACACCTTCTTGAACACTTTAGAGAAGTACATTTTGGAAGTTTTAAGAATTTGAGAAATACAATTATTTTATTATTTTATTATTTGGTCTCACATACAACGTATAAAAAGAACATAGGAGAAAATCCACTTCAATAAATTCTAGTCTTGATCAACATGTTGTGGAGAAGGTTGAAAATTTGATTATTTACTTATTTTTCATTTAAAGGAATAATTGTATATCCAATACAGTATATCAATGTGCATTGACAATTAATGGACTGAAATACTAAGATCCAGATCCACATAGTAAAAGTGTTTGGAGTTCTTTTTCTATGACTAGTTTATCTTGATTTTATTCTCGGTTTGAACCTGTAGGAGGAAATAATAGTTTACAGAAGAGATTAAGAATAACCCAAAAAGCATCATGTTGGATCTGGTGTGGTAGTGTTTGGATTTAGATTTGTGTGGCAGTTAAAGTCAAAGAAGGCCATGGCAACGATTTCTTCAGGCACAAAATTTTGTGTGCATTTCTTAAGAAGGGTATAATAAGAGAGAGCACGCAGCTACAATGGCTTAGAGGTCTAGAAGTGGTAATGGCAATGGAGCCACAACAAATGACATGGTATTGTTTCCTAGATTTTAGTTATTCTTTTTTCAACTATATTACTTATAACATCTAGTTATAAGATATATTTAGTGCTTGTTTTTCCTATAACTTTTCTTTGTGCATTCAGATAAAGTAGCACACTTTTTCCACATCATGGTAAGCATTTAGCTTCACTTTATTTTACTCCTTTGTTCGTGTATGTATTAAATTGTTCAAGGTTAGCTAGTACAATATATATACTCATTTAAATTGTGTTATTATAGGATCCATCAATAACCATTATATTAAGTCCAATATATATACTGATTTAAATTGTGCTATTGTATGATTCATTAAAAAACACTAGATTAAATTATCTTATCTTGTTATCAAGTAAGAGAAGTTTTAGGAGAGGCATAAAGTAGTACGACATAAATAATACCAATCAAAATTTTGCATTAAGGTTTGAGGATGTAGTACTAATCAAGAGTTTGCATTAGAGTTTGCATTAAAGTTTGTGGATGTAGTTGCATCCTTGTTATTAGAGAAAATGAGAAGAAAATCAATGGGAGAGCATTGCACGGATGCCTTGATGGTAAGGGGTTATTTGAAAGAAAGAAGAAATAATTTTACAAGAGGGAGATCTAAATCTCTTGAGGAACCTTTATAGAAAATATGTTGGAAATGCAGTAAACCAGATCATTTTAAGAAAAATTGTAGATGAAGAAGTGTTGAGAGTGGTAAAGGGATAGATGATACTACCTCTATGTAAGGGAATCCCTCCTCAGAAGGAGCAGATGTGTATTTGGCTTATACAAGTTCATAGTCAAAACATGAGGTATGGTTCATCAACTCAGGTGCCTCTTTTCATATGAATCCTCATAGGGAGTAGTTCTATGATTATGAAAGGTGTGATGGTGATGTCTTCCCGATAGAATGGTCAAAGTTGTTAGCTCAACAATGGTGATTTGGGGCACATGGTTTTGGTAACCTGTGGTTTTAGAGCTGATGAATTAGATGTAATGAAAGCCTTACAAGACTAGTGATACTCTATTATAATGTGTCAAGAGTTGAGTGGTGAAAGCTCGCTTTGACAGGGCCAGAAGGTTCACCCACTTGGCCATGTTTGGCCAAGGGAAATAATAGATCTATTGTTAGCTAGTTTTTACCACAAGGGTTTTTTAGGATAAAATCTTGTTGTTTCTATGTTCTTGATTATTTTATCTCTCTCGCAATTTTATTTCCTTTCATTTGGAATTATATCGAGGTTTTGGATTTAGGGGGGCATCTTTGTTGCTAAGGGTTGGGCTTGTTTTTGTCTTTTCATAGATGGGTCTAATGTCGTCGTTGTAGAATATGATGAAAAAAGATGGATTTCCCCATGACACAACTGTCAGAGTACAAATTTAGGGTTGCAACGAAAGAAATCCCATGAGGAGAAGTGCACAAAATACTTTCCTGGAGATGAGATGGAGGCAGAGTGGGAAGACGCATAAGGCCACGTGAAGAGGTGTAGAGTTTTGGTCTCCCCTATGCGCATTTTAGGTTGTAGGGGTCTGTGCAATATAATCCCTTGGATTTAGCATCCTGGATCGAATCCATGCTTGGGGAGTTAACTCTAGGTGCAGGCATGGCCATTTTTTTTGTGGACAACAAATATCTGTGATGGTTTGGAAACATAGGATATAATGATGATTATGGTGGTGGTAAAGGAAAATCCCTGGATCATTAGCTTTCATGATGGCACCAACCTTGGAGATGACAACACCGGTTTTTTCCTGGGAGGCATGGAAGTGTGTCTGGATGATGATCTAGAATGACCTGGTGCATGGTTTGGGTTTGGGTTTTATTTTCATTGATGTGTGGGCGGCTAGAGGAACAGAGGATAACTATAAGGTATTAACCAACATATCACAATGATAAAGGGTAGATTCGGAAAGGAAGAAAGAAGTTCGATGCAAGACTGGTGAAGTTCCTTGGAGCCAAGTGTTCAATGATAATTCATTGGTTTTTCAACCATGTACATTACAATCAAGTTTGGGGATTTCAAGGGGGGCCTTCACTAATATTTACCATGTGAAATGAACACGGGTGAGAGCAGTTGCGGGAGCTAGAGTTGTCTACGACCAAGGATTTTGGCGGAACGAAGAAAGCATTAGATGTACGATGGCGGGAGGATGGTGGCATAAGTGTTGGGATAACAAAATGTTTTTTTTTTTTCTATTATAATGGAGTTGAAAATTTAATGTGAATTGGAATACTACTATAATACCTTGTTAGGCATGTGTACCCCTAGTAAATTAATGGTAAAGTCTAGACTTTGAGGGAGTTTGTGCTTGGAGGTAAGGGGCGGAGGGAGACTTGGTCACTTGGCTATATTTGGTCAAGTGAAATTCCAAGTAAGTTTAAAGAGGGAATATTAGGATAAAATTGACTCAAAAAGTTAAAGTTGTTAGGTAAACATTGGTGGTTTCGGGCACATAGTTTTGGTAGCCCATGGATTACATGTAATATAAGCATTTAAAAGGTCAGTGATACTCCTGGTGAAGGCTCCCTTGTCCAAGTAAGGAGGTTGGCTTCGCTGCATTTGGCCAATGGCAATACTAAATCTATTGTTGGTTGGTTTATCCCTCAAGGGTTTTCCAGGATAAAATCATGTTCGCTATGTTCTTAGTTATTTTTATCTCTCTCACATTTTTATTTCCTTTCAAATTTCAAGCATGTCTTGTGACTACTTGCAAAATTTTCATAGCATTGTTTTATTATCAATAAGGAAAAAATATATATGTTTGATTGTCATTAGAACATTAGTGTAATCTTGGGTCCTATGCTTCTATTCTAATTTAAACATGTGTTCATAATTTTAAACTTGCATTGTTCTTTATCTATTCAAGTATTGAACTTGGATAGAGACGATAACAATAATTCCTTCCAACCACCCAAAATATAAACTTCAAATTGATTTTCAGTTAATATATCTTAAGCAATTAGTATATCTTAAATTGTAAAACCTTAAAAAACACACTATCTATTATTTAAATTGAAAGATACAACTATTTTCACTCTGATCATTCACACAAAAAAATACATAGAGACAAGAATGGTTCCACACAGATTAGCGAAGATCCCCAACACTTCCTTTTATTCCCGACCATTCCTGTACAACTAAAAAATAGGAAGAAGCACACAAAAAGTCATATAGTATATGGTATTTTACTATTTATAGTATATGGTATTTTGCTATTTTTAGAGAAAAATATTTCTTAGAAACTAATTTCTTGGAGTCTTCAATAAGTTTAAAATTAAAGGGAGCATGAATGATCGATTAAAATAGAGAAGCTTTAACCCTGGTTTAGTACCAAAATTGCCAGAAAATTGTTTTGAGCTAGTTGAAAAAGGTGAGTAGCCACCTATATCTACCTAGATCATGTACACTGATAAGAAGTTGGCAATTTCAAAATGGCTCAGTCCTAGTAACTTTCTTTTGTTGATTTTCTCTTCAGTTGTAGCTCAAAAGATAGAAGGAAATGAAATAGACCTTACCTTGTCCTTCACCTCGTCTCCCTTTATAAGATGTTGGATGTGAGAAAAATTCGATGAAATTAAATGGAAGTGAAATTTTCAAGGGGCTTTAGCCACCATGTCGCATGATAAACCTTACAAGGTATGAAAGATCCTACCACAACCGCCCAGAATTATTCTCGTTTGGTGTAATAATTAATAGCATAAAATTTGTAAGACTCGCAGGTTGGATGTGGGAAACAATCGATGAAATTTGGTAGCAGTGAAATTTTAAAGGAATCTATCAATAACGACGTCCCATGATAAATCTTTCAAGGTAGGAAAGATCTTGCCACAACCACAATGAATCATTCTGGTTTGGTATAAGGATAAAGCGTGTTTTTAATCACAAATTATGATTGTGAGGGTAGGATTCATTGATACCCGGATATTCTTAGCGTCCACTAAATCGAAGGATCATATTGAATTAGGTAACACCCTTGCATTTATGAATCCAGGCGCTTGTCATTATTTTGAAGGATCACTGGTGATTAGCAAGTTTCATGTGATTATGGGAATTTACACCTTCGCACATCCTTCAAATGCCATTTGTTTAGGGGGTTTCATCGGGCGGCTACGCATCGATGGCGTTTCACCATTCCTCTCGCGACATTTCCATGGACGCATCCTTTAAAATTCCTATGGATTATGGCGATGTCCCACTTGCTCTCACCCACTCCCCGACTGTTTCAAATATTGTAGGGTTTCCATCAGTTTTTGCATGCATAAATTGTTATTTATCTCCACCCATATCTACGGTTGTTGCGATTGGTTCTCAGGATTCTACTGCTAAGAGATATCGGGCACCTACTGCGTTGGATAGTAACACGAAGAGGACCAGGAGACGATTGAGGAAGATATTTGGTAGGATAAAGGACGGACAACTTCTGTGCATAGCTCTCTTATTTAGTTATGTGCTAGGTAACCTTTTCCTTCTTGACTTTCCCTACAAATCGGTTTTAATTTAATTTATTTCTTGGAAGCAAATCCATGTATTACTGTGTCATACGCATATAACAACGATGTAGTCTTTGGATCCAAGAATTTGGATCTAGAAACCTTGTCTATCACTGAAGCGTACCAGTGTTTGTGGAGGCCAAAATGGTTAGGATTGATGGACTTATCGGTGTAAATAATGTAGGACCGTCTTGAATTATGCATAACAGCTCCGATCCTCTGATTATCATGAGACATAGCCGACACAGATAAATCTAAAGAAATGACCACGACAATGAGAGAATAACATGCAATGGCATTCTCCATTTTCTAATATAATTGCCAAAAGGATTGATCGTCCTTATTCTCACAGCGAGAATGCATGGTATTTGTAGGGAATAGCGGATTCATGTAAAATGTGGGTAGACAAAGTCAATGAAATTCTACGACGTGCTACAGCCAAATGGATCCCAGAACGCATCGTTGCCGAAGTTGGTTTTCCCTCTCGACATGGAAATAATGGTGATTATTTCTCAATGGATTTCACCGAAAGAGTAAGCTAGCTTCTTTCACATTTATGAAAAAGAAAACTATTGTATCCTAATTAATTTAAATTTGATCCAATACATATGCATGTCCCATAAAATTAAAAGATTTTTTAAGTTCATATTGATGGGTTAGTATCAATTTAAAAGTCTCTAATTGAATAAGTCTTTTAGACTTTATAAGTTAATGATTTGAACAAGTTATTTAGAATTTTGTTCATAACGAAGAAATTTAGTACCGTTCGACTATGAAATGAGTATAATCAATTTTAAATTTGATCCAATACATACCCATGTCCACTAAAATTTGAGGGATTTTGAAATACTTATATTGATAAGTCTCATTTACATTTGCTCCCTAAATACATATGAGAAATTGTTGATCAAGGAAATTGCATACCAACGAGTGGATGTTGGGAATGTTGGGATCACTGTTGTATTAGTCCATAATGCAAAAGAATATTGGTAGAGATTTTGAGATTCTCTATAACTATAGGAGCACAGGCCTTATTAAATGTCCCCCATGCCAAGAAAAAGGTAGAAGCCCTAAAAGAATTGATTTTTTACATAGGGAAAGCTAGACAATATGATCCTAAAGAAACAATGTTGAGTCACCTAAAATGTGCGGGGTTAGTAAATCCAATTCAACATCAAGAAGAACCTCAAGAAGATGTTTTCAAAGAAACTTTGTCAATTGAAGAAGCCCTATTAAAGATCAGAGATGAACAGACAAGGAAACAATAAGATTGTTGGAGGAGGAAAAGGGGAAAGAAAAGAAATAATCATGGGAAAAATTAATAACTCAAGATTTAATTCAAGAAGAGGAAAGAAGGAAATACCATGAGAAGAGATAACAAGAACAATACAATAAGTCCTTAGGGGCCAATGAAAAATATAAAAAGAAGCAAGCAGAGCAGGCAAAATTAGCAAAGAAGAAAGCAGAGTGGGAAGAACTAGTAAAGAAGACAATAGAGAAGGAAATGGCCAAGAAGGAAGAAGAAGAGAAACAAAGGAAACATGTAGTAGAGGATGTAGAGAGAGAGAGGAGGCAGAGAGGGAAAAGGAAACAGAGAAATTAGAGAGAGAAGAAGAAGAGAGGAAGGAAACCAAGAACAAAGAGCAAGAAATGGTTGCTGCAAAGAGACTGAAGGAAGAACAAGGAAAAGGTACCCCCAAAACTCATTTCAAAGAGTTCATGTTCCAAGTACTCCTATAGACCCTGGAATTCCATTGAATGTTATACCAGTTGGTTTAAATAGTTCCACTACAGATGTTGTAGTGTTCGAAGACACTGTGCTAGATGTAGGAACATACTTCTATAGAAAAATGAAAAGGAGAATAACTATCAAGTCGAACAAATGACAATGGCTACAAGAAGAAATCATAGATTTAGATCCAAAAGAAAGGTCTATTTCATGTCCTTTAGGAAGTTACCCTAAGGAGAATACCATAGAAACAACTTTAGCCCTACATTCGTTTGCAGAGGCAAATTTTAATATGGTTGGTGTTAATGTTTTATGCCATCATTATAGTTCTTTGCATTTCATAAAGATAAGAGCATAACAACCACAAG